>JAXBDA010002671.1:0-40509 GCA_036023075.1 Gaultheria prostrata | reverse complement strand
ATGGCAATCAAGTGGATTGATTTTGGCTGATGGGAGGAGGTGGAGTGTGGTATTGGTGATGGTTGGTGGTGGTTGGGTAGTGCAGGATGATGTATAAAGTATATGTATACACATATGTGTGTATGTGTACTAGTACTGCTTGTGTATGTGTATAAAAGTGTATAATTATTTATGAAATGAATTTATAAAAATATAATGCTCGCGATTAAAAAGTAAACGTGCCTTAGGGTTGAATTTGTAGCAATTAGGAAGTATTATGGTATAAACCGTAGTAATTGTAAATTAGGGGTCCTAAGTGCAATTAGAAATTGAATAACGAAATTAAAGTAATCAAAACGAAATTAAATAATCCTAAATTTTATTAAAATTTTCGGATTATTACAAAAGGACTAAGGAGTAATGATGATGTCTATTTAATAAGATGGATTTACGGGGTAACACACTTAAAAAGAGATAGAGAGAGTAAATTTTTAGGCTATAATAAATTATATATGCAATATGCTCTTGTTTTATAGATCTTGCTTAGTTTTATTAAACAAAATTTTAAAATCGTAAAACATATTATAAAATACGAAATATAGATGATTTTTTGAGAGGCGTGAATAGTAGTTTTGGGACGGAGGGAGTAAATAAGATCAAGCTTATATAGTTGATAATTCAGGGTGTTCAGAATAGTTTATGCACACACTTTGATTAATTCTCAGGGACCAATCTCACCGTTCACTGGCCTGACAGGCTGCATGCCCAGTCAAAGCCGAGGCATAATCTTGTATGTTTGACATGTTTGACTCGAAAATAAAAAAAATTAATAGCATGTAGGACGTTTTGAATTTGAGACATGAGAGCTAGAGCAAATTCTAAAGTTTTAGGGGGGTTCCGCTAATGGCTTTTTTTATTTTTTAGCTTTTTGGCAATGGATTTTTTGTTTGGCTTTTTTTTTTCTTTTTGGGTTAGCGGAATGAAGTACCTTTTGGCTTTCGGCTTTAGTGGAATGGGCTCTTAAGCCTCGACCATCAGAGCAAGTCCTTAGAGATTTGCGAGAGTACAATTTTGATCAAGAGAATTGGGTTGATTAAGAGTATCACCTCTTTGTGTTTAGGGTCGCTGGTTGGGCTGTTAAGAGTAACTTGATGCAAATGGTAATGTGGTGTTTTTGGGTTGCGGCTATTCGAAGTTAGAAGGAAATGGGCTTATTTTGTTGGATGGGTTCGCACTTGTCTGTTAATGAAATAGATTTGGTTCACGTATGGATTTTGGGCTGTTGGATTGGAGAAGGAATTCCTGCTACCTGGGCACATTGCAGCCCAGGAGAGACCCAGCCTTTTTCCATTGGGACCCAGCCTTTTTCCTAACAGCCGGATTGGATGTGGAATTAATTTTGGGTAGATAAAATAGGAAGGGAGATATAATAGTGGGGATATTATTTACAGAAGGTGGACTCACATTGATGTGATATTTATGTAGAGAGAGTAATAGTACACTTTTGAGAGAGTAAATAGTACCCCAGTCTCTTTTGAGAGTTCATGCCACTTTTCAATTGATTATATCTTATAATTTACATTGTTTTACGTGATTTTGAAAATATTATTTTATAGAACTAATTGAGATCTTTTTCAAACAAAATCCATATTGAATATAAAATTCATTATCAATTTAAAGTTATAACTAGTTTTTAATCCGGTTAGAATAAAACAGGGGACCAAAATTTGGGGACGGAAGGAGTAATTAGTTTGAAAGATTTTTGTAACAAAGGGGATAAAATAGTACTCCTACAGTCCTACTTGGTTTGTTTTGTATTTGAAATGGGGGATAATAAGGATAAATAAGAGGGTTTGGGGTCGATTGGCCAGGGTTAATCAAAGATTCACGTAGCCGACTCCAATTAATTGGGACATAAGGCTCGGTTTGGTTTAAATTTGCAAAGAAGAATAAGGAAAGGCCGGAGATAGATGTATGAGTTTGGAATGCAAAAACAGGAAGCCTTCTTATTATACTGACAAAATGGAAATGAAAGAGTTATAAAAGAGCATACAGATAAATCTACTCATTGAAGAAACAGAAGAATCAACTGGGAAGTGAGATTCTACCACTTTATCTTCCTCTCGCAATAAAACATAACTTTTCTGCTTCATGATTTCTTTCTTATTGTTTTTCCCAGACTTCCTTCAGTTCTTTGAAATTTGGACCATGGTGATATTGCTGTAGTAGAGTAGCTTATGTCTCCTTGAACAATGCAGCCATTCTTGCTGCCAAACTCTGCTTCGCTGCAGGGGAAACGCCATGCTTCCCGATGATTGATTCCAACACTGCTTCCGACAATTGTTTGTTCTCGATTACCACTTTGCCAGTCTCAGGTAACAAACCATCTTTCGAGAAGCCAATCTGTAGTCAGAAAACAAAGCACCAACAACTCGAAATCAAACAGTTATTGTTTCATTGTAACTTCCTACATACGCGCGCACAACACCAATGCATATCTGTGGATGTATATACATACTTATGTAATCCCAAAGTTTGTCCAGTAGTCCAGTACATATGATCAGCAACAAGAAAAATAAATGCAATAGCTCAGTAATATCAGTCTGCCATCAACTTTGTGTTTGTGGATGTAATCCTTGGAGAAGGGTTAAAAGAGAAGTTCCTGCTCCTTGGGAAGTACGTAATAAATCGCTAATTGAATCGGGATTTTGAGCATAAAGATTCAACTGACCTGTATCTTACAGGATCATTTGCACCAAGGATACGAATGCATGTGTGTGTATGTCCAAATCAATGAAGAAAATGATTCTCAAGAGCTAACACGATATTGGGCCTAAAGTTCCTATAAAAAGCATGTCTCTTCGTAACTCAGGTGCTCCGATTTCAAAACCAATCAGCAAGGGCGAAACACAGCCTATCTAGTGATGTCACTAAACAGATAAAAGTAAACCTATAATCAACCAAAACCAGTTGTCTTTAGGTCTTAATTAATGGAGTATTTTTTGGGGTAAAAATTAGCCAAGAGTATCATAAAAAGATGAAAACCAAAATTGAAACCAATTTGCTTACTTTTTAGAACACTTGTCAACAACATATTTTATACTACGTGTTTGTTCTTCTTGATGAAGTTAACAACATGCTCAACTGTTTTGAAACTCGAAACTGTTTTCATGGGCCTGGTTTGCATCTTGTGCTGCACCGTGTTTGATGAAGTCCATCAAAATGGAGCTTAGTGCACGGGGAGCCGTCAACTAATAGAGAACCAAGTAATGGCGACCAAAAACAAAAGAAATTCACAATGTGCTGATAGATACTGCACATGGGGTACAAGCTAAAATTAACATGCAACATCAGTCTCATAAATCATCGCGATTTCCTTGCCCTCAAATTTAAAAAGAAAATTTGGATATGCCCCTACATTGTTCCTGTAGCAAATAACTGCATTACGTATTTTATAATCAAGAAGGAAGGAAGAAAGAACAAAAGGTGAAGGAAAAGGCAGAACTAAACACTTGTGGAAGGATGTACTAACCGTTAGCAACCCAAGGGGTGATTGGGTGAAAAGAATAGAAGCACCAGGGGGGAATGTCTCATCCTTGAAGACCTCAAGAAACTTTTCAACGGCTTTGGCCTCCGCATCAGTATAGGTTCCTACTGCTTTCCAAAAAGCAACACAATTTTCTGCCACCTTTTCTGAGTATTGCTTGCCCGTTAAAGGCAAGATCATTGTCACCTGTGTGAATTTCTCAAAGGGACCTAAACAGGAAGTAACAAGTTAATATCATGAATTGAGAATACGAAAACTAAAAACACAAACGTGGCATTCTTCTTGTCTTCTATATCCATTGAAAGCTACTGAAGTCTCCACAGTTTTTCCAGTTTGGTCGTGTGATTAGGACACAGAAGCGTAATCAATTTAAGTACAGCTGATCCTACATTAAGACAAACGTTGCCAACGGTAGAATCCCTACAACATTTCAATTAAGGGCATGCAGCCAAGAGAATTAAATCAGGGGGTGGTTCTAAAAAAAATGAATTTCTTTAAGGGGTTTCAAAGACCGCCCTGAGATCACTTAATAATCTCCCCCTCCCAAATTCCCATTGTCTTCCTGACATTTACGGTAAAATCAACCTCAATTATTTTCATAAAAATGTCATGTTTACCACCCCATGACATCAAGTCCCCTCACCTCCTTTATCCCTCTCCATCTTTCCCTCAGTTGTAAGGGCCCAAAACAACCCAATACCTCTCAATCTCTCATAGCTTAGGGAATAGAAGTATAGAACTTGTCACAGCTAATCACGCGCTACTTGTTAAACATGTTAAGAGGTAAACTGAAAGGTCGGATTCGTTGAGGGGGTGAACTTATACTCGGTTATTCTTTAAGGAATGTTCAAACAGGGAGGATTGTTTGAACAATTGAAATAAAAATTAAAAAGAAACCTTTTAAGAGCATCTCCAAAGGAAGTGGCAAAACCAAAAATAAACTATATTAGAAGATCCATGTCAACAAAAGGTAGTCCAAGGGAAGTTACAAACTTGCTTCTGTCTCACCAAAATTGAAGATTGAGAGATGGCTCTTTAAATTTTGTATCTCATCACATTTGTTATTTCCGATTGTTGAACTAACTAACTTTTTATGCAAAGTGAGCACCTCAAAGTAAAAAAATAAAAAACTTAATATTTGAAGAGTCTCCTGGAAAGTTTTGTTCAACTTGCCACACTACACGGGTATGAAATTATACCACCTCCCTTGAAGATGCTCTAAGAATCGCTTCGGACCTTAGTTGCAGGGATCTTCCAAAGTGGCTGAGCTCCCGAAATGGGATCTCAAATCTCGGCGGTCCCAAGTGAGGATAGCGCTCTTGTCTTGCTCCCATCGAGACAGGAGCCCGCTCCTAAATAGGATTGGAGGTTTGATATTAAGAAATTCGGACTTCTCTTTGCAAACATATGCAAGGAAGAAGACAAAGAGAAAAGAAGTAACAGAGATTAATACATAATGGGCCATCTTTTCTCACTCATGTTCGTACATAATAAAAATAAATTACATAATGAATACAAATACACACTCTTTTCGGCGCTCCCAACTTAGGATCTTCTACTTTTAAAAAAAAAAACTTAGGATCTTCTACAAAACCCTCGCTCTCGCTTCGTGCAACTCAGCTTCGGACCCAATAGTATTGCAAAGACCGTCCAATTTGGATAGTACTCGTTCGTATATAGTAAGAATTTCAATAGAAATTTCAGCACACTCATTCCGAATATTAATCCCAATATTTTAGGCAGTATCCACTGCCGTTAGCATTTTCCTATGAACACTAGTGAATTCACCAAAAGGTCCTCGAAATCCGCCGACGGATAAAGTAAATAACTTAAAATCAGCAGCATTAATACTTAATTATTACCTGATACGATATCCCTGAAGTACTCAACGGACTCCGTCAACTCCTCTACGCTCTTGCCCTTCCACTTAACGGCGAGCGACTCCACGGCGCAAACTTCTAGGTACACTCCAATGGCCGTGAACTTTATGAACTTGCCTTCAATCTCCAAACCTCTCTCCCCTGCATCATGCGCACGATAACATAATCAGATCTAAAAACGAACGAACGGAGATTAGTTACTACTTCACGTGGTAAAAAAGCTAAACCTGCGCCAGCGAGGAAGAATGAATTGGTGGTGCCCGGTGGCTTGACCGACGGAGGAAAGACCTGGCTTTCGATTATGATTTCGGTGACGGACGGCTTTGGAGACATTGCGGTGAATTTCTTTGCTCTCTAGATTAGTAGAAGTACTTGGCGGCCAGCAGAAAGAATGCATGTCTTTCTTATCTTGCTGAGAATCTTATATACTACTACTAGTAATCAGTATTAAAATAAGGTTTAAGGAAGATTGATAGGGTAGATTGGACCACGTGGGGTTAGGTAGACGTGGCTCGAGCTGCACTAGTCATTCTAAGTTCTAGCAACTCTAAATTGAAGGGTAGTTGTGCCGGTACCGACTGTCTAGGAGACCTACTTGTAGGTGTCACGCGCGAGTGATCCAAATTATTCATTCATTTATCTTAAAACATAAAGTACATTTTTCCGAGTAGCCTAGCAAAAAATTAGTTTAATTCAACTTGCGTAAGTGGTTGATTCAAAAACCATTAAGGTAGTAGCCTAGTTGGTCAAAGTGAGTGGGATAAGATTCACTTCCCTCCTTGTGCATGGACCTCCCAGGTTCGAATCTCTCTCATGCCATTGTTGGGACTTGTGCGGATTTACAGGGAGGGTCTTTGGCTAACTAGTTGCCTAGGTGGTGCTGTGGTGACAGTTTGTCTTATTCGGACAGTAGTTATGGCTCAACCGGACATTCCACAGCGAGTCGGAAACCCCAATAGTCACACCCATGGGGGGTTACTACGCTAGTCGCCCCTTCCCACAAATTTTCCAAAAAAAATTTAAACAAAAGTGATTGAATTCAAAATTCTCCTGCTTCATCCAGAACGTTACTTTCATCACAAATTATAGTAGTAACCATGAATTTCCATTTTTTGAACTATTTCTATTAAGGTTGTATTTGGATTGGAAGGGAAAATTTCAAAAAAATATCTGATCTTTCATCAAAATCACAGATAGGCACCTGAGCTTTTACTATTGTCAAATAAACACTTGGACTATTCAAAACGTCATCAATTACACCCCACCGTCAAATTCCGTTAAGAATCAAACAGAATCCGTCAATTAATCACACTTTTTCCCCTTAGAATTGACCAAATTCTAAATTTTACCCCTTAAAATATCTTTTTTCCCAATTTCGACCCCCTCTCTCACTAGATACCTCTCTCTCCTCTTTCCTCTCACTTCCCTCATCTCTCATACCTCATTATCACCATTGGCAACCACGTCTCGAATTTTTTCCGAATGAGAGAGAAATGACAGATAATTTGTCCAGTTCACAAAACGAAGACCTAAAAATAATATTTTTTTGATTTGCGTGCAATTATTTATGGGATAACTTTTTTCATTTATCAAAAACAGTCTTTTTCGAAAAGGAAAGAGTTAAAAAAAGTTTTCCAAAAAATAATTAATTTTTTTAAAAGAACCACTTCATAAAAATATTTTTTGAAAACAGTTCTGGAAAAACAAAGACTAGTTTTGAAAAACATTTACTTTGGAATAATAATTTTGAAAGTACATTTCTTGAAAACAATTTTTTTAATACAATTAAAAATAAATTTTAAAACAAATAAAGTTTTCTTAAAAAATACTCCTTTCGTCCCTTTTTAAATGTGTTACCTGGGAATTTTAACTATTTTTCTCTCACATCAATTTTTACAACTTTTACATCTACTTACCATTATCAATATAATAATACCCACTAACTTTTGAAAAAGGAATCTACTTTTAAGGGCAAAATAGAAAATGTCTCCACTAACTTTTCAAAACACACACTTATTAAGGGACATCCCAAAATGAAAATGTACACGCTATAAAGGGACGGATGGAGTATTATTTCCAGAATATTTTGTGAGACATAATTATTTGAAATTATTTTATAAAAATAAATTTTTTTAGATAAATAATTATTTCCAAAAAAAATTGAGATATTTTTTTTAAAAACATTTTTGAAAACATCTTCTGAAATAATATTTTTATGAAAATTTTGTTTTGTATAATAAAATTTAAAAATCTAAAAAATAATATTTTTTATAAGAAAATTGTTTCCAAACTCAATTTTTTTTGGAAATAATTTTTTTAAATTGTTTTCAAATAATTTTTTTAAAATTGTTTTCAAAAAAATAAATGTCTAAAAAGTTATTTCAGAAATAATATTTTTTTAAAACTTTAATTGTTTAAAAAATTATTTTGGAAATAATATATTTTTGCAAAAACTTTATTTTTAACTTTTCAAGAAAAATTTATTTTCGAGAATTGTTTTCCGAATTTTTTGGTTCTAAAAAAATTTGATTGTGATTGTTTGAAAATGTATTTTCAAAATTTTTGTTTCTAAGTAAATGTTTTTCGAAACTAGTTTTGGTTTTTCCAAAACTATTTTTAAAAAAAAAATATTTTAAAGTAGTTCTTTTAAAAAAAAATAATTATTTTTTTATAACTCTTTTCTTTTTAAAAAAAAAAGACTTTTTTGATAAATGACAAAAATCATCGCATAAATAATCGCACGCGAATCAAAAAAATATTATTTTTATGTCCTCATTTTGTTGACTGGACAAATTATCTGTCCTTTTCTCGCTCATTCGAAAAAAATTCAAGACGTGGTCGCCAATGGTGATAATGAGGTATGAGAGATGAGGGAAGTAAGAGAGGAAAGAGGAGAGAGAGGAGATCTAGAGATAGAGATAGAGAGAGGGGGGGTCAAAATTGGGGAAAAAAACATTTTGGGGGTAAAATTGAGAATTGGGTCAATTCTAAGGGGAAAAGTGTGATTAATTGACAGATTCCGTTTGATTCTTAACGGAAGTTGACGGTGGGGGTGTAATTGATGACGTTTTGAATAGTCCAGGTATTTATTTGACAATAGTAAAAGGTCAGGTGCCCATCTGTGATGACGTTTTGAATAGTTCAGGTATTTATTTGACAATAGTAAAAGGTCAGGTGCCTATCTGTGATTTTGATGAAAGGTCAGGTGTTTTTTTGAAATTTTCCCGGATTGGAACTAGAATTTGTTTGAGGAATTTGCCATTCAAATGGGCAGGTGAAAGAGCAAAAAAGCCAAAAAGCTTTCACCACTGCCTTGCCTTTTCATGGCCCTATTATAGAGTCATTTTCCTTGGTGTTTCTCAAAGTCAACCAAATAAAAGAAATTAATGAAAGTAATAACATAATTTTCGTTTCCAACTTTTTATTTCCTTCTCCTTTTCAACGGAAACTTTGAATTAGCCTGCACAACATAAAATGGGTACAACTACTCGTGAGAACAATAGATTTGATTAAACACACTTTTAAGACTAACTTAGAAATCATAGTCCCTCCGTCGGAATTTTTTATTCCATGTATGAAATTCGTGTCATTTTTTCTTACTTATATCTTTCAATGTGTATCTCAAAAAATAAGCAATATGAATCTTGTTTGATAAATCTTAATTAATTCTATAATAAAAGTTCGCAAAATCGTGAATAAGAGATGTAAACAATAAAAAAGCACACGAATTTCAAAAGGAGACTAACAAATCTAGACAAAGAGAGTAGTTTCGACCCTCTCTATTTATAAATTTGGCACTTTTGATTTCAAAAGTAGGATGGCAGTTAAGACCATAGAAAGAACTGAATCTTGATAATCAAGATAAAATTATTAATCTTTTAGAACTAAGAGATTTGATATCTCTAACAAGAGATTATAGATATGTTCATCTAGGATTAGTGCAGATAGCACTTAAGCCTCTTACTCTATTAGGACAAAATACTTGTCTTGGGGCTACTCTTCGGGATGGAAGGTGTAATAATTGGCGTGCATCAATTATGGGTGCCGTAGAGACCAGTTTATGTCATGGTCTAGTATATTTCAATGTCTATCCTAATCTTACTCTATCATTAACCGACAGCAAGATAGGGGAATCTCTAAATTTAAGGATTCAAACCAATGGTTATGACTATTTACCAAGATTTGAGGTAATTGCAATCATATATAGAATTTATTATAAAGTTATTAATACTGTCAATCCCAGGGTGTGTCAATTAGGACCTCCAAACCAAACAGTTTTAGTAGAAACTAATATGTTTACTTCGAATGTAGCCACCAACAGGCTAATAAGCTGGGAAGAAATAACCTTTCCTGAGAGTTGGACAATTTCTAATGCTGTCCCTCCTAAACCAATTGTTAATTTTAACATAGAACATATTGTTCAAGAGGTAGAAGGTAGTGTTAATTTGGCCTTCAGAAATTCTTTATTAGGCTCTAGAAGTGTGAATGCTAGAAGTAGCTTTTCTGCTCATCAGCCTTATTGGGTCAGTGTTCCTACTTCTAGTAGACACTCAGTGTCTGACCCAATAGAGCAACCAATAGAGGAAGTTCCAATAGGACTTAAAATATCTGAAAACCAAATTGTTACCCCCAAAGGTTTTTATAGAACCTTAGTGATTTTGATGATAACAAAGTGAATTTTATTAAAGGAGAAATATAATTAAATTGTGATATTTGATACTCATTTGAATTAATTGTGTATTTTGTAGAATTTGGTTGAAGAGAGAATCTACACCCAAACATTATCTCCAATAGTCAAGATACAATTAAAGGGGTGAAGATTAAGGACAAATCTTCTCCCAAGTTTTCATTGGCTACAATTGTTCTTTTGGGATGTGAATATTATATTTGAAATGTGGAAGATTGATTTACTAATGGAGAAGAAAATTGAGGGAGTAGCATGCACATGCCACGGAGGATAAAAAAGAAAGAAAGGGTGATTCCCTATTTGGTTTCTAACGGCTGGAAATTTCTACAAGAAAAGAAGGCATTTGATTGATGATTGGAGATTATGGGAAAATATATACATATATTCAAATCTCAATTCAAATGGCTAGAGCAATACAAGGGAAGTCAGCATAGTCAAAGTATTTCATTGCCTTAATGGTATCCTAGTGGTTCAACGGCTAGTGAATCAAAAAAGGAATGATTTGGCAAGGCTTAATTTTGGTTCAATTAATCCCAACATGCAATGGCTTATTTCCAAAGGTGAACATGCTTCAAATGTTCATATTTTTGAAGAATAAAAAGGAGCAGTGGTTGTAGCAAAGCAAGACAGAGAATTGGAAAGGAAAGTACCATCAATTGAGCTTCAATGTTGGTTGTTTATTGAGAGAAAAAATAGAGCTTCATATTGTTTTTATCTACACTTTTGAGAGTGTTTAATTTGTGAGATTTCATTGTAAAAGGGAGTGTGATCCCTTGTATATATCTTGTGAGAGGTTATCTTTTGTTATTGCATGTGTGCTTGAATCAATTTAATTTTATTATTGGGTGTTGCATTTAATTTATTTAATCCTGCATTGTTTTTTTAAGATCCCGACAAATAGAAGGGAATCGCCAATGGCGAGTGAAATGAATTTTAGTCTTCATGGACAATAAGTTTTGTACTTCAGAGGACAGAAAATCAATCAATAATGAATTCTTCCAACCTAAATATGAGGAATTTAGAAAATGGTATTTTGCAAAATATAATGCCAAACAATTGCAAGATTTTAAAGAAGAATTCTATAATTATATAGAAACTCATAAAAGGGTAATTCCTTTTACCCAGTGGTTTTATGGAAGACATTGGGATGAAATGATAGGACAATCTATAAATGTGATAGAAAACTATCATAAAAATTGGCAAGCAATAAATGGAGAATTAATTAGAGCTGTCCATCCTCCTACTGTTCCAATAAAAGTAGAATCTTCTAATTCTACTAATACTGAACAAGGATTTCTAGAAGCTGTTGCTTATATTAAGCCCTCAGAAGCTAATACTAATAATGATAATATCTTCAGGCAAATAATTTTACCAATCTAAACCTGGAAACAATTGGCTCTCAATTAATCAGAATTAAGAATCAAGTTAATCAAATCAGGGAGAATCAGGATCATAAAGGAGAAGTTTATGCAGCAGTTATTAAACCTTCTTTACCTGTTACAGATTTTTAAACTAAAAAATCCTGATAAAAATAAAGAATTGGTTGAGGAATTAACCAATCGACTCAGGAAAATTCTTTCGATTAATATGATGTCAGAAGAGTTGAAAGATTTGAAAGAATCAGATTCGAACATTCTAAATGTTGATAAGATGGAAGCTTCTTTCCTTGAGGCTCAACAACCTTCTCTTAATAAAGTTACTTATCCCTTCAAAAATTATCATTTTACAGGAGCTGATAGATATTACTATCCGAGGCCTACTCCTTAAGATATTTTATATGAAGAAGATTTTTTCCATAATCAAACATCTTTTAATGGGAAAACCATTTATGAATGGAACATAGATGGTAAATCTGAGTATCAAATCTTTGAAATGATACATCAAATGCTAATGTACAGTACAATATGTAAACAGAATGGTAATTCTGAAAAAGCTATTGCTAGCTTTATAGTGGTAGGATTTACTGGAATCCTTAAAGGTTGGTGGGATAATTTCCTAACAGCAACTCAAAAATCAGAAATCTTAGCTGCTGTCAAGACTGAAGAAGGTAAACCACCACAAGAGGATATAATTTATACTTTAAGTCAAGCAATAATCCTCCATTTTGTCGGAAATTGGGCCGACCAGAGGGAAAGAAGTCGCGAATTGTTACAAAATCTTAAATGTCCATCATTAACTCATTTTCGATGGTACAAAGATGTATTCTTTGCAAAATTTATGCAAAGATTCGATGCAAATAGTGAGCATTGGAAATCTAAATTTGTTGATGGATTACCTCACTTCTTTGTGCTGAACGAGTCAGAAAGAAATTGAGATATTTGAATAATGGCTTAACTATAAACTGTAATAATCTCAATTATGGTAATATCATGTCAACAATAATTAATGAAGGCTTAAGTCTTTGTAATGACATTAAGCTACATAACCAACTCAAAAAACAACGCTTAACTGGTAAGCAAGAGTTGGGAGAATTTTGTGATCAATTTGCTTATGGCACTAATATTTACTCCAAAAATATGAAATTCAGGAAACGGAGTAAAGAGAAATCTCACAAAAAGAAATACAAACGGAAATATTCCAAGAAAGATAAATCATAAAAATCTGATAAGAGAAAAACTCACAAATCAAAAGAGAAATCAAAATCTTCAGCAAAATGTTATAAGTGTGGCAAAATAGGACATTATGCTAATAAATGCCTTACTAAAAAGAAATTAAACGAACTTCAAATAGATGAAGGTCTAAAACAGCATTCAAGTAATTCTGAATCAGAATCCACTGATCAAGAGATCAATGATCTTTCCGACATTAGTAGCGACTCTGAATTTGCTGAGTCTGATAATCCAATAAAAAATTACAACTGCAATAAATTGGAATGTTCAACTTCTGATAACTATTGGAAGGCAATTGTTGAAATGAATGGTTTAAGCATAAATGCTTTAACTGATCAACAAAAATCACTTCTGGAAGTAATTGATCAAATACAAGATCCTCAATTAAAGATTAAAATTATTGAAACATGTCTTTCTTCTGCTAAAGACGAAATAGAAGAAGAAAAAAAACCCCATTCCAATAATGACTTATAGTTTAAAAGAAGTTATGAATAGATTGTCATCTGACAATAATCCCAAACAAGTGACGATTTCCGATTTAAAAGGTGAAATTAATACCTTAAAATAAAAAATAAGGGCACTAAAGTCCTTTCAATCTAAAGCCACTCAAGAGTTAACAAATATTCATCAGAGATTAGATACTCTTGATAATGGAAAATCAATAATCAAATCTGGTAAAGATTCTAAATACCTAAATATTATTAATAATATTGTTCACCAAAAATGGCATGTTCGAATTACTTTGGTAATTCAACAAGAATACACTATGAAGAATATCATTGCTTTGGTAGATAGCGGAGCGGATATGAATTGTATCCAAGAAGGAATTGTTCCAACACAATATTTTGAGAAAACCACTCAAAATCTTACTAATGCTAATGGTTCAAAAATGATGATCAAATATAAACTAAATGGAGTTTATATTTGCAATCAAGGAATTTGCTTAGAAACAAGTTTTCTTTGCATCCGAAATCTCCAACAGCAAGTAATATTAGGAACACCTTTTCTTGCTATGATCATGCCCATGCAGACTTGGATATTCAAATGGGATTTAGAATATGGAGAGGACAAATTGGGTGTCCTTGTACTTAACAGAACTTTCCATTACCGATGGTGGAAAGAAATTTCCAATGAGGAAAAGGTCCAAGAAATCCGAACTAAGGTTCAACAATATAGATCCCAGTTCAAGCATTAAGAAAAGGACTCAATAAAAAATCCTTTTCTTGAAATCTCAACTCAAATCCAGACAAAGAATCCTTCCCTTTCAGCTAATGAGGTGGTCATCAGAACTATGGAATGTATGAAGAATCAATTCCTCCAAATCATTCCAAATCCTAAGCAGTCAGATGGTGATGAATCCATGACCTCTGCAAAAAGCAATGATCTAGAAGACAATAATCCATTTTCATGTCTTATTGGGATGGAATAACCCAGACTCTGCTGGAACAAATCAACAAGGCCAAAAAGCCAATGGAATAAACATAAGCCATAGCGTCACCAATTCAATTATGGGAGAAATGACGTCACCCATGACGTCACCAATTCAATTATGGATGAAATAGTGTCATCCATGACGATTGCAGCTCGATTATGAAGTTAAAAGTCTGTGACGATGGGGCTCATTGTGTACCCGGCTTTCTTTTAATTTCATTTGAGTTTGAATTTCATTTTGAAGTTAAATTGTAATTTCATTTGAATTTCATCTGTCGAATCCCCTATGTAAGGGAAGTGTCTTTAGTTGTTTAGGCAGAGTTTGCTTACCCCCCCTCCTCTTGTAATATCTCTCCCTCTTCCACTGTAATAACCTCCATCTTCTTCCATCACTAAAAAAACTCTCCATATTTTAAGTAAGTTTATCGATCCTCTTGCAATTTTTTGGTTTAATTGCATCTCTTTGGTCGTCACAGACTTTTAACTTCATAATCGAGCTACAATCTCCATGGATGACGCTATTTCATCCATAATTGAATTGGTGACGTTATTTCTCCCATAATTGAATTGGTGACGCTATAACTTACGTTTATTCCATTGGCTTTTTGCCATTGTTGATTTGTTCCAGCAGAGTCTGGGTTATTCCATCCCAATAATCTGCTAGGTAGGCTCATTGCCTTCATCTTCATATGGATCTTGAGATTCTCTTGGAAGACATGAAAATGGATTATTGTCTTCTAGATCATTGCTTTTTGCAGAGGTCATGGATTCATCACCATCTGACTGCTTAGGATTTGGAATGATTTGGAGGAATTGATTCTTCATACATTCCCTAGTTCTGATGACCACCTCATCAGCTGAAAGGGAAGAATTCTTTAACTAGATTTGAGCTGAGATTTCAAGAAAAGGGTTTTTTATTGAGTCCCTTTCTTGCCTTCAATCTCCAGCAGCATGTGCAAGATAACATCATCAGATCTGCACGAACGGAGTTACTACTTCACTTGGTAAAAAAGCTAAACCTGCGCCAGCGAGGAAGAATGAATTGGTGGTGCCCGGTGGTTTGACCGACGGAGGAAAGACCTGGCTTTCGATTTTGATTTCGGTGACTGACGGCTGCGGAGACATTGCTGTGAATTTTTCTGGCTCTCTAGATTCGTAGTAGTACTTGGCGGCCAGCAGAAAGAATGCATGTCTTTCTTATCTTGCTGAGAATCTTATATACTGTAGTAGCAGTAGCAGATTGTGGCAGTAATCACAAATTATAGTAACCATGAATTTCAATTTTTTGAACTATTTCTATTAAGGTTGTATTTGGATTGGAACTAGAATTTGTTTGAGAAATTTGCCATACAAAGGGGCAGGTGAAGGAGCCTTTTCAGGGCCCTATGGAGTCATTTTCCTTTGTTTCTCAAAGCAACCAAATTAATGAAAGTAATAACATAATTTTCGTTTCCAACTTTTTATTTCCTTCTCCTTTTCAACAGAAACTTCTATGACCAACTTACAAATCATAGTCCCTCCGTCGGAATTTTTTATTCCTTTTATGAAATTCGTGTCATTTTTTGTTAGTACTTATATCTTTGAATGTGTATCTCAAAAAATAAGCAATATGAATCTTGTTTGATAGTAAATCTCAATTAATCATATAATAAAAGTTCGCAAAATCATGAATAAGAGATATAAACAATCAAAAATCACACAAATTTCATGAGGAAACTAACAAATTTGGACGGAGAGAGTAATTACGACCCTACCGCAATGTCAGTATTATAGGGCGTGGGAAGTAATTAAATTGGCACACTTTTTTAGGTAACTACTTTTGGAATTGGAAGTCAAACGACTTCTTTCATATGTACCAGTTTAAGAACGCCACCAAATTCCACCTATGTTTTGGTGGAGCGCTTAAGAACCCACCTATGTTGAAGTGCTGGAAATATACTATGAGCAAGGATGGCACCAGCCACCAGGGATGGGACAGAGGGGGTGCTGCTCAACTTGCTGTACGGCGACTTCTGGTACCGTACAAGCATCGTTTCAACGATCGGAGACGTCCACCCCGTAGAACTCATCGGGTACTATAACTCTATCGAAAATCAACTTGATCGGATATCATTAAGTGCCTCATCGGAACACAATTAACTTGAAAAAAATGGGTTAATGGTTTTCATCCAGTGTTTCAAGTTATACGTGTTTCAATTTTTTTCAAGTTATATGTGTTCAAATGAGACATTTAACTATATCTGATCGAGTTTATTTCTGAGCAGAGTTGTAGTACTCGACGAGCTCTACGCGGTGAACGTTTCCGATCATTGGAACGATGTCTCCGCGGTGCCGAAAGTCACCACACAACACAAGGCTGCGCAGTACCCCTTTGTCCCAGGGATGGACGTGAAGGAGGTAATCAGCACGACAACACCCGAAGTTTAAATAAAACTGCAATTATAATAACAAAGAGAGAAACTTTTTAACGGATGAACTTCAAAAGGGCTGTTTACGGAAGTCCCAAAAAGGGTTTCACTGACACATCATCCCAATAATCTGAACCGATTATCTTGTAGGGGACTGCAGAGTAATGTATACATGCAAAAAATCAACTTAACCCAGTATCGATAGGTATGTCAAAAATTAAATTTTGGTGCAAAAAAATAATGGCCCGGATCATTTCAGAATTTCTCCTTTTCATCCGTTAAAAAAAATTTCTCAATAACAAAATGAACAAAATATTTGGAGTTATGTCGGTTTGCCCCGCATGGTTAACACATCTTTTACACATCTTGATATTGTTTACACATAGTCCATTGAAATACACATGAACCGAGTTGCTCACAAACAGTTTGTGGCTCGACTCATTAAAGTTCGGTTTAGCTCTGCTCGTTTAGTAATCGAGCCGAACTCAAACTCGAGTTTTAGACTAGTTTAGTAAATGAACTCGGTAAAAGCTTTCACCAGTGCCTCACCTTTTTATTGCCCTATATAGTCATTTAATTCCTTTGTGTTTCTCAAAGTCGACCAAATAAAAGAAATTAACGAAAGTAAGTAACATTTATTTCCTTTATTTCCTTCTCCTTTTCAACAGAAACTTGGAATTAGCTAGGTTGACGTTCCATGATTTGCCTGCATACCATAAAATGGGTACAACTACTCGTGAAAACAATAGATATATATGATTAAACACACTTTTATATGCCATGATTTAACTGGCTATATATAATTCTAATTTGCATGGACTAACCTAGAAATCATAGTATATAAAATTCTAATTACGACCCTGTCAGTATTGTAGGACGGGGGAATGTTTTATAATAACAAAATGAGCAAAATATTTGGAGTTAATGTTGGGTTGCCCACATGGTTAACATATTTTTCACACATCTTGATATGGACCACTATTTGGTTGGATAGGATTGGGAGTGTGTTCAAAATAGTACAAGAAAAAGATGAACTAAGCCCAATGAATTGCTTTTACTCCAATCCTATGACATAGTTTGAAAATCGAAACGTGCTTGTCACCTAGCCATACTGGAAAAATCACCCGACGGGTGCTTGTGACCAGGCAATCGCTGGAAATGTTGTCCGGCAAGTGTTTGTCACCGGGCAATCGTTGGAAATTTTGCACGACGAGTGTTTGCAAAGGCATACCACGACATAGGCTTGTCAAGGTACAATCACTGGAAAAACCACCCGACGAGTGCTTCTCAAGGTGCAATCACTACAAAAGCCACCCGACGGGTGCCTGTTACCTCAAAGATTTGGAGAACAGAGTCAATTTTTCTCTAGTATGATGTCATATAATGAATACCACAAAGAAAAGTCTGAGTTTGAAATGTTAATTTGAGCTAAAATTGAGTGATCTTGTATCCTAATTCCAACACTAAAGTAAGGCCTCGTTTCACCTGACTTTTTTGCACCTTTTAGTTTTTGTCTTTATTTAAATTTTTTCGCATTTGTTAGTTTGGCATCAATTTTTTAAGTTTCGTAATCCGTGTCGACAAAAGGGATCGGAAAGGTAAAAAATTATGACCGATACTTAAATAAAGACAACCAAAATATACAAAAAGTCACACAAATAAATTGAGCAGAAAGAGGTCTTATAATTCTATTTTAGTTAATGGAACCATTTTCAAAATTTCAAAAACGAAAGAGGCCTAATTCTACTTTAGTTAATGGAACCAGTTTCAAAATTTCAAAAACAAAAGTAGAGTAGAACTAGAATCGCATTCCTTGATTTTGACCCCTGAAAGTGCTTAGTTGGTCCTACATCTATTTTATCAAATCAACTGCTACCATAGTAGTGACTGGTGGGAAGGTGCAATTTTCAGTACCAAATGGGTACCACGTGGTACTCCTTTGGAGCATTTAGGCCGTTTATTTTGGTTTTAGGCGGTCCAAATTTGGAGAGAGAAAGAGGAGAGAGAGTGAAGAGAAATGGTATTTTAATCTCGGCCGTCCAATATATTTTTGGATGGCTCGGATGAAATATTCGGGTACCACGTGGTACCCGGTAGGTACCCAAAAACTTTTCGGTAGGAAGGGTACAAGTACAAAAATACAAAAACAATCAATGGGGAAGAAAACACAAATACAAGAAAGTAAGGGGGTGTCGCCAGATAAAACTGGACAAATAGTAACAGCAAATCCAGTATGGCAGCAAGTAATTATTCCGTGGTCCCCGGACACGGGCTAATTTTTTAATTGACACGGGATTTTTGTATGATTATAACTAGGAATCCTAGTTTTTTGTATGGTAATTAGAAATCCTGACACCACACGGGGATGTCTCAGAAGCAGCCAATAGTTTTTCCGTACAGCAACCGATGAATGACGGTAGTGTACTACCAGCTAACGCTCGCGCCCTCTCTCTCTCTAACCCCCACTCTCACGCCTCTCTCTCTAAAACACTGACTGTATGTAGTCTTTCTTTCTCTCTCTCTCTCTATACTGAGAATTGAATGTATCTATACATATGCGCATGTGAGTTGTTGAAACAAGTGAGGAGCAATTGAACACAGAGTGTGTGTGTGAGAGAGAGAGAGAGAGAGAGAGAGAGAGAGATGATTAGGGAGAAAATGTTCAGGTTGCATAGGCACAAATCATCATCGGTTAAATCTGGAGAGCGAATCAGTTTCGTCTTCTCCAACATTCAGGCTCTTCAGGTCCTCTCTCTCTCTCTCTCTCTCTCTCTCTCTCTCTCTCTCTCTCTCTGGTTATCTGATAATTCCTAAAGAATCACTGCATTTCGCCTCGTTTATCTGTTCAATTTTGCTTTTACTTGGATTGAATCGTGAATTACGTTTGAGTTTTCGTTTGTTATATGTATATGTGCACAATGTGTATTTCTCCTTGTGGCCTTTGTAATATAACTAGCACAGTGTACACACACAAAAAGAAAAAAAAAAAAAAAAAAAAAGCAACGTGGAATTCTGCTTGTATATTATTCATAAATAGATTACTCACACATGTATATTAACCTTGGACTGATTTTGTTCCTTTGATGAATTGGCTGGATGGCGGTGTTATTTCTCTCGTAATTAGAAGATAAATTTAGAGAATAGTGGTGTATTACTCGTATTTTGTCAGCGTAAACATAAATAGCTTTCATGAGTAAGTTCTTGCTTAGATTTGTTTCTTTGCATTTGCATTATTGGTCTTGGCATGTGTTTGGAATTACTATAGCTCTGGAAAACTAGTATCAGGTAGATGATTATTTTGGTAAAAGTAAAATAGAGGATTTGATTTGTCGCACCATTTCAGCTGATGGACCTAGAATTTTGAATTGAGTATGGATTTTTGCGGACAGACAGAAAATAAATCTTTCTGGCATTATCAAGGTTTCTTATGTTGTTGCTTTTAATCTTGTTAGATCACCACTTACTCCAAAAGCTTAAGCGTTTAGAAAGCGAGCCCAGCAATTTATATCAAGTTATCACTCCTGCACATGTGCAACCCCATCTTTTATATAGAAATGCAAACTTCCAAAGTCCAAAAAAACGACGAAGAGGAACCTCAGAGAGGAAGCTGAGAAACATAATGCAACAAGGAAACAAATGAGAGGGAGAGATTGAATACCAAGACCTTCTACAAACCCAAAGCTTTGATACCAATCTAGATTACCTTAAGCATTTAAGAAATATAAACAACAATTTATATTAAGCTATTCGAAAATTATCATGGGCCAGCAACAATACAGGTGTTCAAAACTCTTGTAAGAATTATTTTGATGGATCCAGATGTCAAGCTTACTATGTCTTTGTAGCATAAACTATGACAGTACATGACCAACTTATAATCAGCCATTACAGTGTTTCTTGCCCTTTGTCTAGCCATTGACTTTCCTAGTTGCCGTAATGGGTTGTTTTGAAATTCGAATGCTCAAATCCTCTCTGTTAGTGTTCAGCGATGGGTCTTGGTACATGCCCCTGTGTGTATGTATCCTGGTAAGCCCCGATGCTTTCTTCCTTTTCGAATTTACTCTCTTGTGCCTAAACAATTTCTATGTTGAGATTTTTCCACCCTTCCTTGTCCGTTATAGTATTTTTTTTTCCCCTTTCAATCACTTTTGGCACTTGAGTATTATTTCATGGTTTTACTCCCTGCTTTCCCTCCAGGTACCCAAAGGATGGGACAGGCTTTATGTGTCTCTTCTCTCCTCCGAAACAGGGAAAACAGTCAATAAATCAGGGAAAGCATACGTGCGGAATGGAACTTGTCAATGGACAGAGACTTTTTCAGAATCAATCTTTATTTCACAAGATGAAACTCCGAAGGAATTTCAGCAATACTTCTTCAAGCTTGTTGTTGGAATGGTTGGATATATGTTGATGTGTCTTTGAATAAATGGTTTCAATTGTGTCTTTGGATGATGTTTTATAAGGATTTTACCAACTGATTACCAAACATATTTTTTCTGAGTTGGTTTCTCTAAGTAACATCAGCAGTCATGCCTCCATCTATTTGCTTATTGCAGGGTTCAGCTAGATCCAGTGTCCTTGGAGAGGCTACCATTAATCTGGCAGGTTATATGAGTTCAAGAGCTTCTATTCCTGTTTCATTACCTTTGAAAAAGTGCAACCATGGGACAACTTTACAAGTGAGTCCTCTCCAGTTTCTTCAAAAACGTAGCATTTAAGATTCACATTGCTATAATTTTCTTAGTTTATATCAAACTATTGCGCACATTTCGAGTATACTTTTCTGTTCAAGCCATAAGAATTTGAGAGAGCAGGTACTTTTCTTGTAATCAAGCCAACATGATACCCAGTGCATGTAGATAAATGAATGCATAGCTGTAACCTAAACATGTTTGGATCAGTGACTCGTTGAAACTTTTGAATACCTATGTAGCACAGACACGGACACTGAGTTTCTAAAAAAATTGTGGACATGGACATGGCAACAATAGATAACAATAACTAAAATTTATGTTGAACCAGAGGAAACAAAGTTATATGTAGAAGCATGAAACATCAATATGTTCGTCACATCACACTTTTAACCAAAATTCTGAAGTAATAGAAATTTTCCCCATAAAAATCATAAAAACTGCCTTCATACATGTCCTTCCTGTGTCCTCGCCATGTCCCCGTCGCGTCCACTATTGGGTAAATTTTCTTGGGTGTCCATACATTTTTTGCCATGTCCCGGCGTGTCGGACATCGACAATTTTCTGGCGTGTCCATACATCTTTTGCCGTGTCCCTGCGTGTCGGACATGGACACGGCGACCTCTCGGAATGTCGGTGCTTCACAGTTGAATACTATACCATCTTTGGCATTATAATATAGAATCTCTCTTGCATCTATGCACTTCATTTACTTGTTTTTTCTTTTCTTTTTCATAGTCAATCATCACTTTATTGGTGACATACGTGTCTCACATATTTTCCTGGTGACCAATAGTATAACACTGTTCTCACCTTTGTGTTAAGTTCTGTAGGCATTGTTTTGGTGTACCTTCTCTTACAACTTTCAAGCTAAGAGCTCTTTCTACAGTTGCCCTTCCTTCACTATTGATTCGCCACAAAATAATAAGAGAATGCATTTCGTCATGTCATTGTCATTCTCTTGATCTTTTAGTTGTTTTCTTGATTTTTGTGCCCTTGCACTCAATGTTTTGAAAACCGGACCGGTGAGCGAACTGGAAAATGGTCCGGGTGGATGGATCACCGGTTCGACCACGAATTGAACTGTGATGTCATAATTTTGTCAAATATATATCAATCAGAAAGGATTGGAATGTGCATCAGTGCATGTATATTACATTATTTGAAGTCAAAGAGAAGAAATGGGGCACTTGTTCAAGAGAAATGCAGCAATCTTCATCTTACGTTTAGTCCCACATCTGTTGTATATCAAACTTTGAAGCAACTTTCCCACTATAAAGCCTTATAACAAGGTAGAGGTCAGAAGAAGAAAGCCAACTGTTGCTTGCTTCGCCCGAAGCAATTATACACATGCTGTTAAGCTTTAAATCGGCAGTTGTAAAGTTTTGTGTTGCCATTAACTGATTCACGTTTTGTTCCTTCCGGTTTGACTGATGCCCGACCAGTTCATACGGGTTGACGGTTCAACCGCTTTACTTCACCGGTTTTCATTAAAGAGGCCGGTTATTGAATATTAGTGGTTTTGAGGTTAGTCCCGGACCGGAGCATGGTCCGATCGACGATCAAAGTAACCAGTCCGGTACGGTTTTTAAAACATTTGTTGTACTGTTCTTTTGTATGTAGCAGATAGCTAGTGGTAACTCGACATTATTCTGCTCACCATATGTGTTTTTATTTGGCTTTAATGCACGAAGTTTGCTTTCATTCATTACAAGGTCCATTCTATCTGTGGGCCTGCCCCGTGGACTACAAATGCAATTGTTGTACATCTATTAAGGAAAAGAAGTATCAGCAATGTTGTGCATAAAAGCATTGAGAAAAGTATCCTTATTCTGGACTCTTGGTCTAATATTGTCAAGGCAGTGTGAATAATTTTCTTCCACAAGGGTTGATGTACATCATGTCAATAATTACCCTGGAGGGATCAACTTCATTATGGAAGTATGGCAAGTTCTGCCGTAGTTTCGTATTCTGTTAGTTGATTTGTTACCAATGCAATTTAGATACGGAATGCTGTTGTCCTTATCTTTTCTATTCTTTCATTTTTGTGTACAGAGTGATGATGTCCAAACATTACATTGACTTCATTCAAGTTCATTAGAGATGAACTTTCCACGATGCAGTTGCCAATGTCTGCATAAGTTATGCAATTATTACCAGCATTGAACCCAGTCATCTTAGACGCATAAATAGGGAGTTTGTTGTTAGTGTATGTTGACATGAATGTGATATTTTCTTATGTTTCAAGCTCAGGCTAACGTCAATCACTCGAGTGGATGATTTGACTATGGAAATTTAGATAACAGAGTTTTAAAACTAAAAGCTGTCCATTCAGATACTCGAGGTTCTTCAGAATTTAATTAATCCACATTCCCCCTACTAGAGTTACGAGTTGTTTCCTTATTGGCCATCGCCTAGAATCGTTCATCTTTACTTAAATTCTCAGTTGTTTAAGAATATTTCTGTCTTTCTTTTGCAGGTTGAGATTCAGTGCCTAACACCCAGAATAAAAAGCAGGTTTGTGGTTGCACAAAGACGGGTTTTTTCTCTGTGTATGTGTGTGTGTGGCTGAGAATATTCCCTGCTTTACTATTTTCAGGGATGACAAATGGAATCATACAAATTCTTCTGCAGAAGATGCAAATTCAGATTACGATGATGTGGAAAATAATTCTGAGGTGTCTGACTGTACATTCACTAAGAGTATTGGATCTTACTCTAGTAACCATTTGGATGGTACATCTCATCCAGGGGATCTTGGTAGCAGGGTATGCTAACGTAAATGCCTCTCATTTGTGTTATTTGCTGCTGACTTATAACTGGTCCTTTCGTTTAGAATACCTGAAAACGATGAATCATTTACAGATGTACTTCTTGTCATTTTAAACTTCCTGAAATTTTGTAGTTCATTTCTAGACTTCTTACTCACAGTTGAAGAGCTATTGCACATTAAAAGCACCACCAATGTATTAGGGGGAACATAGTTACTTGCTTGGGGTATAACTTAAATTCTTTGGGATGAATTTCCTCGTTCTGGACCCAATGGTTTTATGTATTTTTCAGCTATGTGAACTGAGAAGAAAAGGAGCCAAGGCTTCATGTTGCATTTTTTTTTTTTTTCGATCACAAACAACAAAATCACAAATCGAATTGCAACAAAAAGAAAACACAAAGTAATACGATTCTCATCAACAGAGAGAGAGAGAGAGAGAGAGAGAGAGAGAGAGAGGGAGAGCTTAATGTTGCATTTGAATATGTGAATTTGTTAAGTATGGAATTCACCCAGCCATGAGAAAGAATTACACCATAACAAGGGCACCTTTCTCGGGTTAACCATAACCCAGGGATCATACCTGTAGGCTGTAGTGACATTGTGTACTAAATTGAACAAGATGCAGCAAGTAGAATTTGCATGTTTACAATTACCGGACATTTATCATACTCTAGCTTCATTAGTGAGATGCTCTGGACCTTGAATGAAGGAAGCATGGTAATGAGCACAGAAATTGATTTGGGTCTCTAGGCCTGCCCTCCGTGATGCCTTTCAGATTTGATTTGGGGGCATGATTCTGTAGCAAAACGTCCGTGTAGCTCCTCGATTCTTGGAGGTTTAGGGGTCACTGTTTTAGTAGTATTCTGAGAGCAGCCACTTTGTGTAGATTGCCAAAGGTTAGGTTTGTCTCCAATCATCCCGCCCATACCCCCAATGATTGGTAACTAGATGGGTTCTGTTATTTGTGTTGTTGTTGTTGTTGTAGCGTCATTACTGGATTGTCAGTTTTGTGCCTACGTTGGAAATACTGATTGAAATGATAATCCCACAGGGAACATTTCTGTACAATGTGTTTCATATTCTATTTTATGCGCAGTAGATCGATACAATTTATTAGTCTCTCGCCAACCAGCTTGTGAGGAAAGAGTTTATCCTTGAATATAAGAAAATTTACTATATGTAAGAAAAATTCTTGCTGCACGCTTTATATAGCTTTGTTTCAGAAGAAGTTTGAATATAAGAAGCATGGGACAGCTCATAGAGTTATTCTGGCATTGCCTTCTCGAACGCACTGCAAGTAGCTCTATTTCATCTTTGCCCTGCCACCTGAGGAAATATTATTTTGTTGCGGCAGGAGACAAGTTTTTCAGCATCAGGCTCTCATTATAGCTTTGACTCCATCGAAGGTCCCTTAGGAAGGGAAAGCATTTCCCCTCAAAGTAGTACAAGTGGGATTATCAAACATGTAGTTGGAAGACATGATTCAGGTTGCTCACTTTTTTTTTTTTTGCACTTTATAGCTGTCACCTATCTTTCATTCTCCTTGTTAAAGTGAGTTATCTAATAATAGTTCACTGATCCCAGGTTCAGGAAGGCATCATAATCAAAAAGAAGAATTTGGACAAATCTCGCATGGTATTATCGCATCACCCTTGCGAAATTCTGGTTTGTCTGGAAATTTTCTGGAATCTGAAGTAATCACAATGGAAGAACTTCGGGCAGAAGCTAGGATGTGGGAACGAAATGCTCGTAAGTTAATGGTTGATCAAGAATTATTGTCGACGGAATTTTCTGACCAGTCAAAACAACTTGCAAATCTTGACGTCGAGGTTTCTGCATCACGTAGAGAATGTGATGGGCTCAAGAAGGAAATTGAACACTTGAAAGTACTCTTAGAGAAATCCATTGACAAACACAAAGCTATCGAGAATTTCAAATTTCAACCGACAGACGTAGGTGACATTCAAAAAGTATTGGAAGATGAAATAAAGTTTCAGAAAGAGTCGAACCATGACTTGGCTCTACAGCTGAAGAAAACACAGGAATCGAATCTTGAGCTTGTTTCCATTCTTCAGGAAATGGAAGAAACAACAGAAAATCAAAAAGTGGAGATAGGGAAGCTGAAAGCCAAATTTGATGATTCGGGGAAAATGTGCAGTTTCGGGCATGAGGGCAATGGAGAAGTAAATTCAAGAGAGCAAGTTTCAGCAGAGAAAATGTGGAAGGCCTCTTGTGGTTCAGATTTGGAAGGTAGCACTGTGGAACACCCAATAACTGATTTGCATGCCGAGTTTGGACATGAAGACAACTGGAGTTTAGAACTTCAACAGTTGAGGGAATCACAAAAGAATTTGGAAAGTACCATCCTGTACTTAGAAAAGGCCCTGGAGGGAAAAAACCATGAGCTAGTAGTTGAACAAAACCTCAGGACTCAAACTCTACAGGATTGTGATGCAGAATGGAAACGTAAACTTACTGCAAAGGAGGAAGAACTCGTTAACTTGGAAGAAAAATTGTCAAAAGCCGTCAGTGAGAGAGATTCTGAAGTACCAGATTCTGAAAGTGGAGGTGATTTAGATTTCAGCAAAGAGATTGAAGCTCTGAAGGAAAAGGTTCAGGAGCTTGAGAGAGATTGCAATGAGCTTACGGATGAGAACTTGGAACTTCTACATAAGCTAAAAGAAGCCTCAAAGAATTTTCCGAAAAATAGTGCCTACTTCAAATCTTCACCCTACGAGTGTCCAGCTCATATATCGCCTGTTGCTTCTGAAATTGAAATAAGCGAATTTAAGTACCAAATGTGCCAGTTTGATGTTGAGATAAACAATGAGGAAACGCTTAATCAAGGAGTTGCCACAAAGTTTGAGAATTCTGAATCACAAAGTGCCATTGATAAGTTTGAATTGCTCCCTGCACTACGTGAACAGCTCCAACTTCTATTATTTAATGTCAAAAAGCAACAGCAGATTCCTTATTCGACTCTAGCTTCCAAGTGTAAATATGATGTCAAAATCTCGAATAGTTCGAAATGTTCAGAACTGACTATTCAAAAAGATCTGGAGGAGGCTGTGTTGGACAACTTGGTTCAGCTGAATAAATTGTTTGGAGCAAAAATACCTTCGTGCGAAGACGATCTCAGGTTGGGAAGTGCTGTTGAAATCCAAAATAAACTGGAGGCTGACAATTTGAAAGACAATCCAATTTGTGCATGTAGTCAAGGAATCAACTGTTTAAACAAGGAACTGGAATCCACAGTTGCAGATCTGAGGAAGGAATTATTCCGAAAAAGTTCTGAGATAGAAAAGCTTAATGTCGACCATTTGCTGAAAGACGAAGAGATTGGAGATTCAAGACGTCGTCAAAAGGACTTGGAAATTCATATTTCTGATCTCCAAAAGATCATAGAACAGATGGAAGAAAATTTGGAAGTCATGCAAAGAGAGAGTAATGTCACCACACAATGCTTGGACAGATTGAAAAATGATTTGAAGGTGCAAAGCAGTAGCATGGAATCCCACATTTCAGAAAAGAAGGTACTTGAAAGGAAATCACTGGAGCTAGAAAGTTCTAAATGTCAATTAGAACACCAAGTATCTGAACTAGAAGAAGAAAATGTGCTTTTATCACAACGGATATCTGGTTTGGAAGCTCAATTGAGATATTTGACCGATACGACGGAGGCAAGTCGGTTGGAATTACATCATTCAGAATCTCAAGCTAAGAATCTCAAGGATGATATAGGAAGATTGGAAGAACAAATGGAGGCACAAAAGGTTGCTATGAAACAGAAGATAGAGGACATGCAAAAGCGGTGGTTAGAGGCTCAAGAAGAGTGCGAGTATCTGAAAAAAGCAAATCCAAAATTACAAGCAACTGCAGAAAGTATGATTGAAGAATGCAGTTCACTTCAGAAATCAAATAGAGAGCTAAGGCAGCAAAAGATTGAATTGCAAGAGTATAGCAAAGCCTTGGAAGTGGAACTCAAACAATTACGAAGTAGATGTTCTGACTGCTCGAAAGAGATTGAATCTTTGGAAGCAAAATTTTCTGCAATTGTGGAGGAAATGTACTCAAAAGAGAGACTCTTGAATTCAGAACTTGATGCTATCTACCAACAAAACAAAGAATATGAGAAACTTGTTCACACGGAGGGCTTTTTTAATCAACTTTGCTCGGATAAGTCTGCTGAAGTTCAAAAGCTTCATGAATGTCCAGGGAATTTTAAATTGTCTGCGAACAAGATTGATATTGTACAGTTGGATTCTGATTCAAATATACTCGCTCTGATGACTGAGCTTTCGGCTTCCAAAGAAAACCATGAAACTCTGATAACGAACCATGAAAAGCTCCTGAGGTTGTTGGAAGATGTCAGATCTAATGAAGAGAAACACAAACGCATCATTGATAAGCTTGAATCAGAACTAAAATCATCCGAACAAGAAAGACTACAACTTGCCGAAGAAATTTCCTCCCTGAAAACACAATTGCTGAAAATACAACCTCTGCAGGATGAAGTTCTGTCTCTTAAGGGTTCACTCTATGGGACAAAGTTTGAAAATGAAAGGCTGCAGACCTCATTAGACTTATTATCTGGAGATTTTGAAGAAATGAAGACCGATAGGCTCAATCTTCTTTGGAAAATCTCTAGCATGCAGAAAGCTACGTCGGAATTTGAAAACTGCAAACGAAGTAAGGTGGCCTTAGAGGAAAAGATTTTGCGGATGGAGGGGGATTTAACTGCAAATGAAGCATTATGCTCCCAGGAAGCTGAGCTGAAAAATGAGCTTGGCCGAATTAGGAGAGTGAACAGCCAATTTCAGTGGAAGATCAAGCAACTTGAAGAAGAGAAGCAAGAGTGGCTCCAGAAAGCTAAAGCCCTAGAACAGGAGCTGAAGCAGAATAATGAAGTAAAACAGGAACAAGTTGGGCCCAGTAGTAACAGTTTCCTTGTGGACCCTGGATCAAGGGATACAAATGATTGTATTGACATGGAATGGAAGCACTCGGAGGTTACTATCTGATACATCTCACTTTAATTTGAATTTGTTTTTCCACTTGAGAACAAAAGTACTGATTTGTTTAGTTGGTCAAAATTGATAGAAAAATGAAGAGGCTAACTTCATCCAATTAAGAAATGATCAATCAGAGGATTCAGAGCCATGCATGGAGACTGATCAAGCACAACTACTTTTAGAAGATCGAGGAATGCTTCAGCACCCAAGTCAGGTCATTATCATACTCCTCTGCTGCATTCAATTTCTATCACTTGCCAGTCCCAAGAAAATTAGTATCCATTTTTGTTTTCTTTGAAAAAGTAACTCAGATGTATGTGTAATGGAAGCTGGGAAGGATTGTGTATGTACAACACTGAAATTTATTGTCCTTGTTTTTCTAAATTCCAGGACAATAATGGACAGCATGATAATGCTGCAAGTTCTCCAAAGATAGCAGTTGGTACAGTGTCAAGAATCACATATCTTGAGAGTGAACTTGCTCAGGCGTTGGAGGCTAATGACATGTATAAAGTGCAACTAAAGAGGTGAGTGCGCGAAAGAGATTTCTATACTAAGCAGAAAATAGATTTGCGTATTGCAGTTCATACCTAGAGTTGTTATATCCAACTAATTGAAGCATAAAACTGCATGAAGTCATGAACACATGATTTTCACGGCATCGCCTCTCAGACTTTAAACATTATGGCTTTTAAGTTTAATGCGACTTCAGTCCAGAATCCAGACTGTTAGCAGAACATGGATTGTATGGTTCCATAATTTTGTTCAACTCCAATTTCTACTTTTACCAAACTAATGATGGTCCGTTCTGTCTGCATGGATTGTCATTTGTAGAAATGTAATGTTGGAGCATGATACTAATAACTCATTTTGGCATAACAATTAAATACTCACTTCACCTCTCAGCTTTGCCCATTTCACTTGGAAATCAGAACAGTAATGAAAGTGCTCTCTTTCAATGTGTTTGTATTTGGAAGTCACAATGCATGTTATTAATCTAACTTTTTCCCCGTGCTCCTGCTTTTCAGTTTTTTGTCAGGGACACAAGTTGATCATTCCGATACTCATGAGAACCTTGAAGCCCAAAACAAAGCAAACAACAAAGAAGAAAAGAAGGAGAAGGCAGATTTGCTGGAGGCAGAATTGAGAGAAATTCGTGAAAGATACTTGGAGATGAGCCTCAGATATGCAGAGGTGGAGGCTCAGCGGGAGCAACTTGTTATGAAGCTCAAGACTGTATATACTGGGAAGAGGTGGTTTTCATAAAGATAGGAAGTTTTGGGTTGGCTATTAGCAATTCTTCCTTTCTTATGTTCACTTTTTTCCAGATTTATGTACTTCTTTCTTAACGAAAGAAAATCCATTCCCACCATAGTAGCATGTTACAGCAACAACAGAAATTTAGGACACCCCAAAAAACAAAAAACAAAAAAAATGTAGAGCTCCGTGCGATTTACTCTTGGCTGGTTCAGGTCCATAGCAAGTGTGAGTATCTTAACTGGGAAACCAGGAGGTACGTATGTATGAATGGGCATTCAGGTGCGTTTTGCAGTTTCTGGCAATTTTGTAAACATTGATGCCTTCCGTTGAAAACAGACTAGTTGTGGACTGCAAGGATCGTTTATCCAATGTTACCAACTTTGTACTTGTTTACGAAAGGTTGAACATTTAGTTTTAATGCAATTTTTTCTCCTATCACGAAAAAAATAGATCGATCATAAAATGAGTTACAAGATGCCAATAGGCCTTCAGGAAAAATGGCATCAATGATCACTCCTACACTGATTGGACTAATTACAGACAGGGTTTAGCGTAGTCACAAATAGTCTGGGGGTGTGTTCCTATGAAATACTTCATTAGCAAGTCCCAGATTAGCTAGTCCGGCAAGATAATGTTATCCAACCAAATAATCTGGCAAACAAACAGACCCTGGAGTACTGGCATGAGACTTAAACCAAAGCACCATGCGCACCAAGGACGAGACTCAAATTACAAACAACGCAACACCCTAATCATGAGATCAGAATCTTGTAACAGGCAGCGAGCTGGAACAAAATACCTGACACAGTGACACTACCTCACTTTTAACCTCTCAGAGAACTTCAGGCGGGACATATCGGATTAGTGGAAGCAAAAACCAACACAAAAAGAATTTTCAGTGGCATTTTATTTACGAATGAATGAAGAATCAAAACGGTGCCATTTGTCATTCCAATTATACAAAAGCAAATGTATTCAGACTAATAAATAATCAGAAAAACATTGGCAAACTAAAACACTCTACAAAATAAGAACATGAGGAGCTTCCATGATATATACGGCATCCATTCATTCTTGTCAATAGTTTATTCCTTTTCTTTTAGCTTTACATATTACTGTATGGAGTAAGCACGGACAACCTCAACAATTGGTGCCCTACACAGCGGACACTTCCCTCCGCCCCGAACCAACTCATTGGCACATCTAGAGCAAGTGCACATGTGACCACATCTGCAGGAATTTAAAGAGGGTGAAATCTTTAAAAACAGAACATCGACAAATGATATTTACCGAAGCAAAAACAGATGAGCAAAATACTAGATTGGGGGTTGGTCAAAGGCTTAAAGATACTTCTATTTCTTTCCCCTTGCGTGTGTAGTTTAAATGGAGATGGGTGCAGGTATGTCTAAGTGTTGGATTCATTTAATTTATACCAAATGGAAATGAGAGCAAGCTAATATGTTTACATTCACCAAGTATGTAACTTATAGTTTTCCAATATCAATGGTATTGGAGAGTCCAACTAAACATTGGAGATTTGTTCCCAGTTCATTGGCTAAATTTCAAATTAGAAAATATTTTTGCTAGGTGAATGTCCAACTAAACATGTCGCACACGGATCTATACCCAGACCCAAATGTCGCGTGTCCGACACGGGTGCTTTATATCGAGAAATAAAAAATTCAGTACGCACCATTCTTCTGTGCTTAACTGTTGACAAGTTCTCTGGCAGTAGGAAGGGAACGGTCCAATATTGCCAAGGGTACAGCCAGCTACCAATGGCACAATTTAAATGGGAACTGGCCCTTCATGTTGTCTATCTATTATATAAAGGTCCATATAACACAGGTCGCGAGTGCTTATCATGCATGTCTGCCATTTGCATATTTACATGTGTGCTATGTATTTGCAGCAAAAGAATGTGTACATATCAATTTATCAAACATAGCATAAGCAAGCAGAGGTACCTGTACAAAAGCGCATCAATTTGACTATCACAACAAACACAGCAAGTTCCCTTCCGAACATGGCCCCATCTAGATCCATCCTCTGACGTCTCTGCCACCCCTGCAATGTTTTCAAATCTCCTCTCAATTTCCCGAATGAATAAAGACAGAAACAGTCGAAACAATTAATACCAAAACCAAAAGCCATAAGCTGAGCAGCTCTCAGAAATCATTATCGGCACCAGCAAGATTCTCATTCTCAGTTCCAGGATATAACTAAACAATCTCTATAAATAACAAAACCAAAAGTGACAAAAATAAGTGGTTCAGAAATCATCACAGGCATGAGCAAGATTCTCATTCTTAGATCCAGCGCAAGAGTTGTTAAAAATGTGAACCGTACACTTACCTGATCCACCAGAAGACCGATTAAGAGCTGCAGAGACCTCCTGTCTAACGGATCGTTGCAACTCCAATTGCATGTCCATGCAAGCCTCCAACATCCTCTGCATATGGTTCATGCCCTGTTGAAGCTTTGCCATATCTGCTCTTAGATCATTAATCATCTCCCACTCCTGCTCCAGATGAAGATATCAAACATAGAAATAAGGACTAAAAGGTAATGATTTTCGAATTCTAATACAAAAAATTCCAGTAGGTGACCAGTGAGAACAAATTGGTACCCTCCAATATTGGCAAAATATGTTAGTTAAGAATAAAGTCCATAAACTAAAACAATGCTACTGTTTATTGGCTATGGAGGGAAAGGAACTACAGGGTGTTTCAACAAATCAAGTGGCTCAAACAACTATCAATCAACTCTATCAGGGAGAGTTTTTTTGTTGTTCAACAGAAGGGGTAAAGAGGCTTATATGGGGAGCAGGTCTTTATGTGCTAGTTGGGGACTGCCAGATAATTCTGTTCTCCAAATCTGAGAAGGTTAACAGTAGTTTCATGTATTGGGTGTTTTGTTTAGCATAGACAGGCCTTGTTAAGGTCAAGTGTTGGTTTGTAGTTTTGCCAGAGCTATTTCTTTGGTGAGGTCTTTTTGATTGGTTGGAGCTTTATAAAAGTACAGTACTTATGAAAAAAATAAAAACAAATAAATAAAACAATGCTCGTGAGATAAATCTAAGTAGGGATGGCAATCTCGACCGAACCGATGGTTACCCGAATCAAAACCGTTTTTTTCCCCGAACCATAACCGAAAAAATCCCCGCGGGTATGGTATGAAAAGTGAGATAACCGAACGGGTATGGTTCAGTTCTGGTTTGAGGTGATACCCAAACCGTTCCCCGAACCAAATACGTGTAATTACACTTTTACCCCTTCATACATACATATATATAGAGAGAGAGAGAGTCCCCTTCCTATGAGGGATCCCACACTTTGTTAAAGTGTGGGAGTCACCCAATTCTCCCATTTTCGGATCAAATTTTGACAATCCGAACCGTCCAATGCGTTTAAAATGTGTTTTTAGGGGCCTACAAGGATTCAGTAAAAAAAAATACTCGGGAAGGCTTGATCCGAGCAGTTTTTCATACAAACCGTAGACATATATTTTTTGAAAAACCGCTTAGATGAAGCCCTTCCGGGTATTTTTTTTTTTTTACGAATCCTCGCGTAGACCCTTAAAACACGTTTTAAACACATTGAACGGATCGGATCGTCGAAATTTGATCCGGAAATGGGAGTCCCACACTTTAACAAAGTGTGGGATCCCACATAGGAAGTTGAGTGTGTGTATATATATACAAGGAGCTTCCAATAAGGGCCTCTTATTGAACTTACTAAGGACCTCCCACTTCCGGATCAAATTTTGACGATCCAAACCGCTCAATGTTTTTAAAACGTGTTTTTCAGGGCCCCCGTGAGAAATCTAGCGTTTTTATCGAAAACTGATCGGATCAAGCCCTTCCTGGTATTTTTAGTTTTATGATTTTTCTCGCGGGGCCCCTTAAAAACACGTTTTAAAAACATTGAGCGGTTTGGATTGTCAAAATTTGGTCCGGAAACACGAAAATTGGCTTATGGTAAAGTTCAATAAGGGGCCCTTATTTGAAGTTGATCCTATATATATATATATATATATATAACATTTACACACACCAAATTTTTGATTTCACACCACCAGTTAGGGTTTAGGAGAGTCCAAAGAGGCGATCTGCGACTGCTAGCCGATCTCACCCTCACGGCCTCACCTGGTAAGTTACGTCTCTCTCTCTCGCGTGTGTGTTCTCGAGTCTCGACTCATGTATTTCCCATTCATTTGTTTCGATTGACAGAAAATCTCAGCGAATAGCGATTTCGGTCTCTCCGATCTATCATCTACGCGATCTCAGCGAATAGCGATCTCTGATCTATAATATCAAATTCGATTTGAACATTCTGTTACTTTCAAATCAGTCTGATTTAGTATTGTGCATCAGATAGCTTGCGTGATGTTTACTAGTCAGTGTGTGGCTTTGTATTAATCTGTTATGGTCGAGTTTTCTGAAACCTAGTTTCAATCAGCATCAGATTTCGTTTTTTTGTGGAAGGTCATAAGCCCTTTAAGTCCAGCCCAATTCGGTTACCCAAACGGTTCAGGGATTACCCGATCCCCAAATGGTTCAATTCTGGTTCCAATTTGCCCAACCCGAACGGGTTTCGGTTTGGTTCTGGGTACCCGAGTAATGGGTTCGGATATGGCAATACCCGAAACAATGGCAATGGGATAACAGATTAATACAAAGCCACAAACTGACTAGCAAACATCACGCAAGCTATCTGATGCGCAATACTAAATCGGACTGATTTGATATTATAGATCGGAGAGAGACGGAGACCGCTACTCGCTGAGATTTTCTGTCAATCGAAACAAATGAATAGAAATACATGAGTCGAGACTCGAGAACACAAAGAGAGAGAAAGAGAAAGAGACGTAATGTACCAGGTGAGGCCGTGAGGGTAAGATCGCCTGGGAGCCGCTGTCGCAGATCGCCTCTTTGGACTCTCCTAAACCCTAACTGGTGGTGTGAAATTAGAAATGTAGTGTGTGTGTAAATGTTATATATATAGGAAGGGGTAAAAATGCAATTAATATATATATATATAGGGATAAAACTGTAATTACACATATTCAGTTCGGTTCGGTTTGGGGAACGGTTCGGGTATCACCACAAGCCAGAACCGAACCATACCCGTTTGGTTATCTCACTTTTCATACCATACCATACCCGCACCCGCAGGGATTTTTTTGGTTTCGGTTCGGGTAACCATCGGTTCGGTCGAGATTGCCATCCCTACAAGAAATAATGTTATGGTCCATCCCTTAGAAATCTACAGTGGCGGTTTTCCATATGGGGGTCAAAAAAAAGAGTACTAAAAAAACCAACCAGTGGCGGAACCAGGATTATCTTGTAGGGGGTGCCGAAATATAAAGTCCAAGCACGGAAAATAAACTAAAAAACTTTACTATATTTCCATTCCAAATAGTATAAACAATTAAGATTCAAACTTTGCAAAAGCATAGACGATAAAAAAAGATGATTTTGGACAGTGTTTTCAAATTGGGATACGTATCATGTATCATTTTTTTCACTGTAAAGATCATATCGAGATATGTATCGCGTATCTTAAGAGTCTCTAATGTTTAGTTGGACAAGATTTTTGGAAGATGGAGAATATAAGACGGGAGTGGGGAAAGAGAGTATATGTATTACACTTGAACTCAAAAAAAAATTTAGCTTGGTGCAAAATGGCTAGAACTCATCCCTATTTATAATACTCCATGGAAGACTCTGGTCCCAAGATATTTTTATACAAGATAAACTTTGAGGTAAATTCTAGAATTATGCATGTGAATAATTCTCACAAAAACTCTCTAGATATTTCACATGAATATTCTAGAGCTTCTAGAGCTAGATATTCTAGAGTTTCTAAAAACTAGATATTTATATCTCCTGCAATAATATCTTCCATCTTTGGGCTTTGTCAATTGAGTTTGCTTGGACTTTACTTTTTTGTGCCAAAAAACTAGATTTAGTTTAAGCTTCAAGAAAGTTAATCATAATTAATACCTAATTAAAAAGTAGATACACCTAATAACACCAACAAACTATGCGTATATTAAAAAAAAAAAGTTTTTACGATGCAAAAATTTCACTCTCAACTGGGGCATATCACAATGCTCTCTGCTGCCTTAAGGAAAGAAAAGAAGAGTCTTTATATGATTCAAGCATAACACAATCAAAGTATGGTTCTTTCTTCTATACAAGCCCTCCAGTGAGGTTGAATTTCTATCAAATGGTTTGAAAGATGCCATAATTAGATCAAACGGCTTACATTAATGCATTGGGAGTTCCGCTTTTAGAAATAGGGTCCGACTTTTTTCTCAATAAGTAATCGTAGGATATGTACTGAATTAAGATTCGCCTATAAATAGTAGGATACGCAATCGTATCGTAGGATTTCCATACAAAAAGGATACAGGGTGGGATACATATCGTTTTCTGAAGGAGACGATACGAATCGTAAGATTCGTATCCTATATCGCAGGTTTTTTAACAACTATGACTTTGGATACATAATCCTATTACTTCATAATAGAACTCGATGTTTTTTCAAGCCACAAAAGTTATTTATGATCGAGTCTATCTGTCTATGCTAAATTTTAAGATTCTATTAAAAAAAAAAAAAAAAAGAGTAAGAGAACAAAGACCTAACTTATTGGGTAAATGTTGAAACCTAAAAATGCCCAGCTTATAGTGTTCGACCACAAAGGAAGCCCAATATAAATTAGATAGAATGCATAGTACAAAAGTCCGCTAATGGAACCAACAATCACCTGAAATGACTTCACAAAAGTCTCAAACAAACGCTCGGCAACCATTTGCACACTAAGATGAAATTGTACTACGATTTAACATAAATTGTAAGATGAATCTCCATATAGATAGAATGCATAGTACAAAATGGACATTGATCAGATTCCATGAAACATACATAATCCATTTTCCTACTGAAACCTATCATTAAAGCTAAAAAAAAATTAAAAAAAAAAGTCTTTCAAAGAACATAAGATGAATCTGTGTGCATAAAACAAAAGGGAGAGAACCATTTTTCATGGAACATCCATAACAAATTTTTCCAACGAAAATCAATTAAAAAACATTTAACATAAGGACATCAACTGACTCCAAGAGAATGCCCTATTTTTTTTTGCATATATGGAAAGGCAGAGACTCACAAGTTCTGAACGGTGGATGCTATGTCGAGGCCAACTAGAATGATGTAATTCATGATGCCAAAGTGGTTGGGGAGGGGGCACAGGAGGAGATGGTAGCACCAGTGAAGGTCTGCCAATAGCCTCATTCTGATCCCCATTCAGTCCATCCCTCTGCTGCTCCTGGTCCAGCACTGGTGAAGCAGGAGTTGGAGTGGGCAAGTTCCTGTGTAGGTCCCAGTCAATTGGAGCACGAGTTTGCCTTTCCACATATGACTGAATTAATTGGTCCAGACTCTCACGGAAACCACTACGAAGAAGATTAGAAACACTTCTCCTGCCACGAGTAAAAATCACATTACTGAAAGAAAAAGTAAAGAAAAGTATACAGAAGCCCTAACCTGCTCATCAATAACCAAAAAAAAAAAAAATACTCTTAACCATGTGCTAATAAATACCTGCTTAAAAGTTCCCTGAGTTCCATACTGTATACATTATCATCATCAGGAGGGTGGAATCTATTGACTCTTCTTACTGGGATGAAACGACGCATTCTCGGAGGGTCAGAAGGTGCTTCTGACCAATTTTCCATAGCTTCCCTAGCACCATTTTCATGCCAACCCTCATGGGTTTCTAGTGGATGATCTTCTTCTACACCTTCATTCCCCCCAGATTCATGTGTCCAATCATTTACTTGATTTTCCTGCCAATTTCCATCTCTGTCCCCTATACCATCTCCCCATTCATTTGACGGATCATATGCAGCCTGCTGCCAGTTTCCTCCATCATCTTCAGTACCTTGTTCCTGCCAATCTTCTTCGCGATTAACATTTGTTTCCCAATTAATGCTTGCAACAGCATCAGAATTCCCCATGGTAGCATCGGACAATCGCTGGATGTCATTTTCCTGACTCCTACGTTGTGACTGCTCATGGTTTTCATGTTGGACCTCCTGTTGAGTGTTAATATGGATCTGCTCATCTCTAGAATCAGTAGTATTGTTATGAGATGGGGTATCGGAATTGCCTCCTACTTGACCCCGAACAATATTTTCTAGTCTGGAGCGGAACCCTTCCCTGATCGAAAGAATTGCTCATTATGTCATTCTACAGATATAAAATGCATACTTGAACGAAGTTTGAGCTCATAAACATAAATGCAATAAAATGATGACCTTCAATCACGATGACCAAGAGAGAAGTAAGTAGTTATGGTCTTGGTTAAAAGAATAAGTCGTAGAACATAGCTGCCTCAGAAAACCATAAAAGTAATGTCAATGACCAAAGAATCCCAGGGAATCGACATTTTGAAAAGATAAACTACTAATCTAGCCCAGGAAACAAATTAGTACACCATACCATGGCAAGCAATTTCCAATGCCAATTACCAAGACTGCAGGTGCAACCGTGCAAGCTATTGACGGGGAAAAAAGGAGTGTAGGCATATATACGCATGAACCACACGTAAAGCAAACATCCAACAACATTCATGAAGGAGTAATAAGTATTCTTCCAATGGGCTAACAACCTTTTTTGTAAACAAGTGGCCCATCATGAAATGAAGTCTTATCATACCAATTATTTTAGTTAATTTAGTTAGAGGTTAACCAATAGTAGTTGTCCCTTGTTTGTCTCACATAACATGGTACCAAGGCTTTGGTTAAGACATAGACACCTTGCATTCAAGTCTCTCGTATACATTTGTTCCCCGTTCGCATCTAGCTTGTCAGATTATACTGATGTTTGCATCTCCATATGCAGGCCGAGGTTGCACGTAACCGAGGGTGTGTGATAACATGATACAAATTCTTGGGCTCATTATGCACACAGTTTGAACTTCTAGGGAAAGTGATCATCTAAAACATGCAACAGGAAAAAAAAAAAAAAAAGGGAGATGAGGGTGGTTAAAAGATCAGAACAAAAACATCCAACAGTTATTCTCCTTTTCTTCCCTACCAATTTTTGTTCGTTCACACTTTAATACTCCCTCCGTCCCAAATTGATAGTCCACTACGAAACTACGTGCAATTTTTAAACAAAAAAATAATGTATTTATCAAAATAATTTTTGAATTTTTTTTGCACTGTATAAAAGTTCTCATTGAGATCTATCAAACAAGATCCATATTGCATATTTTTTGAGGTTCACATTAAAAGATATAAGCCGTTGAAAATGACACGCAATCCCAAAAGGGACTATCATTTTGGGACGGAGGGAGTATATTAACAGCAAAAAAGGGGAGATGGGTTAGAACTTAATAGGGTGGTTAAAGATTTATGACAAGACTTCACCAACTGAACAATAACAACAGAGATGCCTTCGTGATGGAGAGCTATGCCATGATGGAGCCAGGTACGAGTATAGGGATTAAAACTCAACGACGAGAAAAACGGCATGAAGAACACATCAGCCGAATCTAGATTCAATACCCGGATTGGATCCATTACTTAGTAGCAGATCCTTCTCAAATGGGTGTGCTCCCTAGACGGGAGCTCGCTCCCATGCTCCTAAATAGGATGGGAGCTTCCACACTAATTTTAAGGACGAAATTTTCACTTCTCTTTCCAAACATATCCAAGGAAGAAGAAAAAGAAAAAAGAAGTACGAGAGATTTAGAACTCTCTCTTTCTCGTCTTGCAATCTACTACTTATCTACATGTTCAATCCATACATTTGGCATTAAAAAATCTATTGGGATGTCATTTCTCACTCGTGAATCAATCACAGCCGTTAGATGCAATGCAAGTGGATGCATCCAACGGCTGTGATTGATTTCCCTTACATAGTTATGTAAGGGCTCCCTCATAAGATCCTCCTTGTATAAATATAAATAAATAAATAAATAAATATATATATATATATATATATTATATAGAATGGCGATCTAATGAGGGATCCCTCAACTCACCTTAGTTGCGGACCTCCACTTTTCGGACCAAATTTCGACGATCCGAACCGTTAGATGTGTTTAAAAGGTGTTTTTAAGGGTCCTTGCGAGAAATGAGCAAAAAAAAATATCCGGAAGGGCTTGATCGGAGCAGTTTTTCATAGAACTGCATTTATAGCGTTTTATGAAAAACT
>JAXBDA010002670.1:14050-40513 GCA_036023075.1 Gaultheria prostrata | reverse complement strand
TTCAACACTTCTGAGTCAAACACCGTTGTCCGTCTCTGTGGTTCGACTCCGGTACTTCCGGATTATTGTGCTACACTGATTGGTAGTCCTGCGCTTGGGACGTGTTTTTGAGTCTTTATTTTGTACATCTGGTCGGTCAAGCAGGAATCTTGATAATAGTTTCAAAAGTAAGGGAGGTCAGTGATATTTCAGAAACCTTAGGGGAGCTCCTTGCATTTGTCAGAAACCTCAGGGGAGGTCAGTGAAATTTACCCAATGATTTACGCATGAGCTATGAAGCATGGGTACTTCTAAAACCCCATAGTACCAGTACCGGGTACCGGTATTTCATGGGTACTTCAAAAAACGTACCAAGTACTTTTGAGTTTATGGGTATTTCGTTGAGTACTTTTCTGGGTACTTTATTCATAAAGTTTTCAAAATCTTAGGTATTCCGCATGGAAAAAAACTCAAATTGCTGGTTTTGAGTCGTCAAGGGGTCATGTCGCTAAGAGATCCAGTCCTACAAGCATCGCGGCCTATCTCTCACACAGGTCAAGAGTCAATACACTAGTCGCTTAAATATAAGGTCTTGTATTCCCTCCTGCATCAAAGAGTCGATCTCCCAGCACTTGTGGCTTTTGTGATATCGACCGCACATGACTCTCGGAGTATCTTTCCATCGCGCATTGGCTACGTGTCGTAGTGTTGCCAGCTAATCTTTGCCCCGTGTCTAAATTTCTTTGGTCCACGTCTTGAGGTCTAGTTCCCCTTGCCCACACGACTCAATAGAAGTCAATAAATATTTAATTTCACTGGGAAACAAAATACCCAAGGCTTAAGCAATAAACTTTTTTCAAGTAAAAGTTACCAGGCCATCCAACTAAAATGGAAACCTGAGGTTTGGGTTTTAGGAATACCATCACTTATTCCAGCACCTTAGTTCTGAACATGAAATAGAATAATGCAAATGAAAACAGCAATATCAGTAGCTCTTATTATATACTACCTCTTTCTATAATATTTTTCCATCAAAATAAACACCAAAGAAGTATTATCCTAACCCCACGAGATTGGCTAAGTGGGCATGAGACAGCAACGAAAGCGTTTACCTTCAAGATATCGCAAGGTCGAATCTCACAAACGTTGCAAGGTTGAATCTCATAAAAGCTAAATGTTCCAAACCTTGGGGCCATTGGAGATCTGTCCGATAGTTAACTTTAGGCCCCCCGGATTAATCAATGTGCACGCAAGCTGGCCTGGCAATGGCGGACATGAGGGCCGCCATAGTGTCCAATTCCCTGCACAACTTTAAATATTTGCATATGTTAGTGGTCTTCTAAGTCAATTTCGAAAATTTGAAAAATCCTATGGAATTGGCGCCTGCAAGCCTTGGATAAAAAAAAAAAGAGTTAATTAAATAATCATCCAATTTTTGGACCTCACGTACATTTTCATCCTGCTCATTTTATGAAATTATGTTTTCATCCTCTTTGTATGTGATTTACCACTATTACCCTTGATATATATATATATGTCCTAAGTTACCAATTTCGAATTTCCTATTTTATCTCAAGGATGATTGAATTGATTACTGAAATAATCTGTTACCTATTTCGGATCCCTATTGATTGCTGATATTGTTACCTAAAATCAAGGATGATTGAATTTCCTAAAATTATGGAATATACAAAATGAGTGGGATGATGATATTATTCCCAAATATAGTGCTTTGATTTTCCGTAACTATAGGCATTTTGAAATTAGGGGGGGGTGTGATAGTTATCTAAAAATTCGGAGGAAGGTGGGGGGGACTATCTTGAATGCTATTTAATCCTTGTCATCCTAAAATCAAAAGTCACAGCAAAGCATTTCGTACCATATTCATCCCCATCTTAAGAACTCGGACCATGATGAAAAATCATCCTATGACACCAAAATATGGTAAATCTTTAGTTTATGGTAAAAAGCATGGTAATATTATTTGTCGGTTTAAGAGCTCGGACAATGGTGAAAAATCATCCTATGAAACAAAACTATGGTAAATCTTTAGTTTATGGTAAAATTATTTGTCAGTTTAAGAACTCGGACCATGGTGAAAAATCATCCTATGACCCAAAACTATGGTAAAAATTTAGTTTATGGTAAATCTTTACTTTATTGTAAAATGGTTGCTGAACAACAATGGTTTGAATACTTTTCATGGCATATTTAAGGGGTTATGGTTAAAACTTTGACATATATCACATAAAATATGGTAAAAATAGTATCATGAATTGGACGTTATAATTGTGGCCTTGAATCATGGTAAAATACTAGCTCGCAAATATGGTAAAATCATGAACAAAAAAGAGTCTGAAAAAAATGGTAAAATTCTTGCCAACCTAACAAGCCAAACAAATCATCCATACGCCATTTTTATGACTTGCCCAAAGATACACATTTGCCTTCCAAATCAAAAACCAGTCAAGGGCTCAAGGCCACAGCTTGCCTAAAACATGACAATATTCCATGGGACCCGTGTAAGTTCATCAGGTATAGCGTAAATATACTCCAACCATCTTGAAATTATCCCAAACCGTGTAAGTTCATCCGAAGTTTTTCGGACTCTGAGTGGTGTACTTTCCGGACCACAAATGGACAGCGATGGTCGACGATTTGGGATCGATTTGGGGCGCCTACGGCGAGGAGAGGAGAGGAAGGATGACGGCAGTACGGCGAGGAGAGAGAGGACGGTGGGATGATGAGGAGAGAGAGGACCAGAGGTAGGGCCTGATTTCTGGAATGTAAATGGCGTCTGAAATGAAGATCGTAGTTTTGAATAAATTGGTAAAGCGTAATCTCTGGGATTGTCAAATATCCCCAAATCCCTTAATTGCAGGGGAGGATCCCAAAATTTAGAAATTAGTCCACTTTTCTCTCCTCCTATATGCAACATTTATTTTAGTCCTCAACCTCTTAATGTATATAGATATATTTATAATAAAGGGTAATTTTGGATTTATTTGAATGTCGGGATGAAAACATAACTGATGAAAAAGCACAGGATGAAAACATAATTTCAAGATGGCCGGAGGATGATTATTTAAGTGCCCCCAAAAAAAACTCTTCTTAAAATTCCTCACAGTGTGGCAAAAATCCCTAAAATTCAAAATTATCAATCATTTAAGGTCACGCGTATAAACTTAAAAGAAGTCTACGTACGCTCCTCCACACAATCACGTCTCTTCCTTGGACCTCACAAATAGTATATGTACTCGTGAAATATATTTCTCGTTATGAAGGAAGAAATATATATTTTGCTATCTTTATAAAAATGCATGTAGTTTGGGGCTCATTAACCGGTAGGGGCTTCTCTATGAATTTAGTATTAAATAAAACACATGGTTTTAACTTTTTTTCCAAAACTACGTTAAGTCGGGTTTTCAAAACATGCTTTTAATAAAACATGTTTTCAAATCACGCCTTTGTTGTTGGCTTAGACGTCTTAATCACAAATTTTAAGTAATAATACTTAAACAAAAAACGTGTTTACGAAACACGCTTCCAATAGGCACTGTTACAAAACACGTTTATATACTTCAAATTTTTAGGCCATCCCCAGCTTGGGAATACCTAAAATTATCTAATACTTTTTCTACCTATTCTCCTACTAATCATGTCCAGGTCTCCCATATATTGCCATATAATAACATTCTTCTCAAAGAAATTGAAAAGCACAACCATACATTTTATACTCACTCTCAACCTCGAAAATTTCAATATCTCCTGGTCCGTTAGCGGTGGTGTTATGAATACGATCAAATTAGACACTAAATAGGTATGGAGCGTGGCTAAACATCTTCTCAGACTCGACCAGAGAAGAATCTATATATCTCATATTCGACCTGAGAATTATTTTGAACTTCTCATTTATTGCTGCCAACATACTTCTCGGGTCCAATATGAGAAGTATTTTTAACATCTCACATTGGACCTGAGAAGTATGTTTAACCCTCATTCTTACGTCTGATTGACCGATTAACATTTTTTTAAAAGGAAATGATTTTCACACCACCATTTTATCCCCAAACACTCTCTTTTTGTCCTTATTCATCTTGAAATTACCAAATTACCCTTACTTCATCAGTCACTTTTTCCATATAAAAGGGCAATTTGGTACTTTCAAGTGAATAAAGACAAAAAATGGAGTATTTTTCCCCACTTTTCACCGATTTTTCTAAAAGAATCCATATTCCAAACATTTAGCGGCATCCCCATACAACATAGCCAAACAAACCTTTCTGACATAGCAACTTCACCCTGCCAAGGCTTAATGTCACTGAACCATCTATGCAAGCAAGTATCTTTGATAATGGCATCCCTAATTTTCCGAAGTCTGAAAGGTAGTGAGAATAAATCTCCCTCCCATACTTCTAATAAGAGTCCCGTTTATGTTTTCCTTTTCAAAATCCCCCATCAAGTCTTCCACCTCCATGAACTTGTGTAATTTGGCCACGGCGCTTGTAGAAGGCCATTCATTACCAGATGGATTGAGTTTTAGAATGTCTCACTTTACTCCACTATCTTTCCCATCTTTTGGAAAATCTCTCAGCATATCGGCATAGGAGACTTTACCACCCACCTCCTCACCTCTCTTGCTAGACCCGACCAAAGGGATAGACGAATTCTCACGGGCAGTAATTCTCCCAAAATCCAAGTTAGGTTTCGCAGACATAACTTTCTCATTCCGATTGAAACTTGCAAATTTGACATAAAGTTTCCTATCCTCCATCCAAAGCCCGTTAGATTTAGATATAGCAAGAGCCACAGAAACTTCACAATCGTACCTAACAAAACCAAACCTCCTCCCTGTCATTTTACTCCTTTTCTGTGGTACGAAAACGTCCCTTACAATTCCATACTTAGTAAAGAATTTTTTGAGCCAAGCCTGACTTGTGAACTTCGGTAAGTTATCGATAAAAAGAGAGAAACATTCAGATTCCCCTTTACCTCCTTCGTTGAAAAACCCATTATCCCTAGCCGAACTGGTTTTACGTTGGTTACCCAACACGGAGACCCAGTTGTCCTTAGATATATCCAAAATCTTGTCTCTGTCCATAACTACCAGCAAAACATCATAACAACAGGAGCAAAAGCTACCAGAAGAGTAGCAGCACTACAGAAGGAAAATGAAACGGTGCCCGGGCCCGTAACGCACCAGAAAGCAGAGGAAAACCGATCTGTGGAAAAAGATACAGATACCTCAAAGATGCAGAAAACTTAGACGCCGGAATAATCGCCTGAAAGATTGCTAGAAAATAGACTCCGGGAAAGATCACCGGAGAAGAACCAAGACCGGTATAGTCAAGCCCACGTCTCAAAGAGAAGGAATCCGTAGGTGGCTACGCTAGAAAATACTCCGGTTGTCATAGATCGGGTAATGGAATACAAAAAGACTCCATGGTGCTGTTTTTTCATAGAACGCATGTTTAAAAGCCACGTTTTTAGATAGCGTGATTGGTAAACACGCTTACAAGTGGGGGTAAGATTAATATAATTTTTTTCGGATAATTCGTCTTAACCAACGATGAAAGCGTGAAAAGGAACCACGTTTTAAGCGTGAAAAGGAACCACGTTTTCACGTACTTTGGGGATGAATTTCACAAACACACATTTTAATTAATAAAGTTTTAAAAGGGAAATGATTTTCACACCCACTTTTTATCCTCAAACACTCCATTTTTTGCCTTTATTCACTTCAAAGTACCAAATTTCCCTTTATATGGAAAAGTGACTCATGAAGTCAGGGTAATTTCAAGATGAATAAAGATAAAAAAAAAAAAAAAAAAAAGGGAGTCTGTGGGGGATAAAAGGGGGGTGTGAAAATCATTTCCCCTTAAAAAAACGTTAATTGGTTAATCAGACATAAGAATGAGAGTTAAACATACTTCTCAAGTCCAATATGGGATGTTAGAAATACTTCTCATATTGGACTCGAGAAGTATGTTGACAGCAATAAATAAGAAGTTAAAAATACTACTCAGGTCGAATATGGGATATATAGATTCTTCTCAGGTCGAGCCTGAGAAGTATATTTAGCCACGCTGGCCAACTGTCCACGTTGGACGATGGCACGTTGGATGAAATACCGAGAGACTTCTCAGGTTGGAAATGAGAAGTAAATAAAGTTCTCAGGTTGAGAATGAGAAGTGAGAAACAACGATACTTTTATAAATAGTTTCAAAATGACGATAATTCTATGAATAGTTTTGAAAATAGCAATATTTTGATAAAAAGCTCGAGGTTGGGAGGAATACCGACCGACCAGACCTTTTTTCTGCGTAAGCTCCCGGACTTTTTCTGCCTTTTAATTTACTTCCTCTTAAAACAATTTACATCGGGTAGTTTTTGGTTTATTTTTTCGAATTATAAGTTTGTTACGACAAAAAGAACCGGAAAGCAAAAATTAAGAGCAAACTCCTAGAGCAAGCTAAATTTTTTTTTTTTACAAATGTTTAGTCATTCTTTACATTATATTAAGCAATATCCTTCCTTTGACTAAAACTTCAACTATGTACAGAACAAAATGGGTAGTTTAGACTTGGTCATCAAGAAACGCGCCGGCAAGATACGGGGAAGCCAAAACAATACTAAACAGAAAAGTTAGACTAGCTTCAAGTTTCAACATCAGATGGTTGTATAAAGTCCAGTGCCAATACTCTACCCTAGCTCAAGAAAATGGCTATCGCTAAGATTCCAACCTCATTTCCATCACTGAATTCTCACATTCTTAACTTCACTAAATTTATCTTATTTCTTCTTCCCCTGGCCAGTGCAGATAATTTCCAATTCCCCAACTTTAATCCAGCTACAACCGACGTACTGTATCAAGGAGATGCAGTGACGTCGGATGGAGTTGTAGAATTCAACTCCCTCACGAGCCTCAGCTACAAATTTCGCGTTGGTTGGGCGACCTACGGACAAAAGGTTCGGTTATGGGACTCTGAAACTGGAACCCTCTCTGACTTCACCACCAATTTCTCCTTCATTATTGACACCCTAGGGCAAGCGATATCCGGGGACGGGTTTGCATTCTTCCTCGCTCCATCTGATTTCCAAATCCCTCCAAACTCCGGTGGCGGGTTCCTAGGCCTTTTCAACTCCACAACTAGCAGTTCAGCAGAAAACCAAATGGTGGTGGTTGAGTTCGACTCGTTCCCAAATCCTGGATGGGATCCTACGTATGAGCATATAGGGATCAACAACAACTCGCTCAGTTCGATCATTACAACTCCATGGAATGCAAGCTTGCATAGCGGAGAAATATGTGATGCTTCGATTACATACAATGCCAGTACGAAGAATTTGAGTGTGTTTTGGTCTTACAGGGGAAACTCTAATTCCCAAGGCAATTCCAGTCTTTCTTACAAACTCGACCTAATGGAGATTCTACAGGAGTGGGTCATGGTTGGATTTTCAGCCGCGACTGGAGATTTTGCGGAGAGACACACGCTTGAATCATGGGCGTTTAGCTCAAGTTTCAACACAAAAACGATGAGTACTGGGAAGCGCGCGGTGGAAGATACCAAATTGATAGTTGGGATAGCAGTTTCAACAGGTGTTTTGATATTCGGAGCGGTGATATTGATAGGATTGGTGATCGTAATGAAAAGGAGGCATGTTCGAACGGAAAAAACAGAGAAAACTAACTCGACATCGATAAACGATGATCTAGAAAGAGGCGCTGGACCAAGGAGGTTTTCCTATGGCGATCTTGTTTCAGCTACAAACAACTACTCCGCAGAAAGAAAGTTGGGTGAAGGAGGATTCGGATGTGTTTACAAAGGGTACTTAAAGGATTTAGACATGGATGTAGCTGTGAAGAAAATTTCAAGGGGGTCTAGACAGGGGAAAAAAGAGTACGTAACGGAGGTAAAGATTATAAGCCGGTTAAGGCACCGGAATTTAGTGCAACTCATCGGTTGGTGTCACGACCAAGGCGAGTTCCTTCTCGTCTATGAGTTTATGCCCAACGGAAGCCTCGACGCTCACCTCTTTGGGAAAAAGATTCCTCTCACATGGGCTGTGAGGTACAAGATAACTCTAGGTTTGGCCTCGGCCTTGCTCTATCTACATCAAGAGTCGGAGCAATGCGTGGTGCACCGGGACATCAAGTCGAGCAATATTATGCTAGATTCAGGTTTCAATGTCAAGCTTGGAGACTTTGGGTTAGCTCGACTCATGGACCATGAGCTCGGACCTCAAACAACTGCCTTAGCCGGAACGTTTGGGTACTTGGCACCAGAATATATAAGCACGGGAAAGGCAAGTAAAGAGTCAGATGTTTTCAGTTTCGGGGTGGTGGTGTTGGAAATTGCTAGCGGGAGAAAATCAATTGATCCGACACACGGACAATTGGAAATAGGGTTGGTGGAGTGGGTTTGGGATCTCTACGGAAGAGGACAAATTCTTTCTGCCGTTGATGAGAAAGTGAAATCAAATTTCGATTCGAAAGAAGTAGAGTGTTTGATGATTGTTGGGCTATGGTGTGCTTTCCCTGACCAGAGCCTTAGGCCATCAATGAGGCAAGCAATTCAAGTACTTCATTTCGAGGCAAAAATGCCTCATCTCCCTGAGAAGATGCCTATTCCAATGTATCATGTACCTGGTGCAGGAATCTCCAGGCCTGAAGAACCGCGGATACATTCCGGTGAGGGTAGTATAAGTTGTTCAAGCATCGAAATGGGTCGTTAAATTTTATTTTGTTTTTCGCTGGTAAGAGAGTCCAAGACATTGCAAAATAGATCGTTGTAATTGTTTTATTAGAGCGCAATAGCCAATAAATTGGATAATCTGGATTAGTGTGCTCGATGCATGTAGTCAATATGACAACTTTAACATGAGTGTCACCACAACGACACTTTTTTGATCCGCAACCTGAGAAAGGAGATTGCAAGGTTGAATTTTTGCAAAGTTTCAAAAGTAGATCGGAAGGAAGTTCAGTGTGCTCATCTCCTAGCCAAACATGCGCTAGAACATTTTGTTCCTCACCCAGACACCGGTGATGGAGTCCTCTTCTAGTGCTTTGTTTTGCTTTTGTTGTTCTTCCTTCCATCTTTATGTTTGTGTACATATTTGTGTTTTCAGATTGGCTTGGTTGTTTCATGTTGCGAAGATAAATTTAACATGAGTAATTTTGTTTTGAGTAATGCCCCGATTTACACCAACGTCAATATATTTTAATGTTAAAAATAGCATTACCTAAAGAAATTCGAGACTTATTACTGTAAGATGGTAAATGCTTGACATGTGACATGCTACTCAAGGAGACATGTGGAACGAGAAAACCACAGGACCCATCGCGAGGGTCCAACCGCAGGTGCCTCTACTGCAAGACCGAGCCGCAGCAGCAAGCTCAATCGCGGGTGCAAGCTTTAATTGCAGGAGCAAGCTCAAACCGCAAGAGCAAGGTAAAGAACATCTAAAAGGTAACCGATTGTGAAAAAAATGTGTTTACAAAACACGCTTTTAATAGGCGTTATTACAAACACATTTTGACACTTCAAATTTTTAGGCCAACCCCAGTTTGGAAAAACTTAAAATTATCTATTACTTTTTTTACCTATTCTCCTACTAGTCATGTCTGGACCTCCCATATATTGCCACATTTTGAAAATTACAACCATACATTTTATATTCACTATCAACCTCGAAATTTCAATATTCTTGTTGTTGTCATGGTCAACCCGTATAGGGAATCCTGATCCGTGAACCCTAGTGGTGGTGTTATGAATACTAAGAAGTTTGACACTAAATAGGCATAGAGGTATCGACTAAGAAAGAGACTCACAGTACTAAATACATATAGTAGCCTGTTGTGCCGAAATCCGAGGTTAGAGAATATAAATTAACGAATCAATAAGGAAAAACGAAACACAAGATTTACGTGGTTCCCCTCAAGCATGAAGCAAGAAGGTATGTCCACGGGAAAAGAGTAAGATGATTCACTATAATAGAAAGAAATACACGAAACCAGCTATACCCGTAACTCTCACTTGAAGCACTCACATGATATGTAGGGAACAAATCTCTGATGATCGGCCTATAGGCATCAAACATCTCAAGAACACAAAAGAGACAAAACGCACTCTAATATCCCAATCTCAATGAAAAGACTATTAATGGAATAACCGAGAAACCTTAACACTCTACAAGGAACCCTATGGGGGCTCCCTCAAAAGAAATACAGAAAATTAGGTCAAACCTAACCTAAAATGCACAGCCCTACTTTTTTCCATACAAGGTTGGCATTTTTTGTCCGGACGGGATTTCCAGCAACCGAGTCTGCGCGCAACGAACTTTAACATCTTCTTCGACCGCCAATTCAAGGCAAATCTCCAACAATAACCAAACGTGACGTCGACAGTGGTCGGAGGGTATCGGCGGCATCCGACCACCGCCGAGGTCAATAGGTGTTGTAAAAGGGAAAAACCACATGAAGTTTCACTAATTAGGGAGCGAGAAAGCTGAGTCGTCGAAATAACGGAATAAAGTAGCAAAGTAGCACTGCAAGAGAGGTCGGGAGGAATTACCGACCGGCCAGACCTTTTTCTGCCTTAAAAAGCTCTCAGACTTCTTTTCTTTTACTTCGTCGTGTCCGGGATTTCGACCAATGGTGTTTTGAGAAAAATGGGTTATGGTCGAGTGATCTAAGAGATATTCAAACCAGTTATACTAACCATATGAACCACATGTTATCGGAACGCATTATCTTTTGTCTCTCTTTTTTTTTCCTGAAAACTATGTCCTGATTAATGTTTCATTTTTATTTTTTCCATTTTTCCATTTGATAAATGTGTTTAATTAGGATGAATTTCCACTATCGTATTTTTGGTATTTTCGGTATTTCCACCAGTTACACTGCGAGTGCGAGAATACCGAAAATACCAAAAATGATGAAAGTATTTTTGGTGGAAACTCTGCCTTAATAGTGTTGTCAATGTTAATTGTTCATAACATTTGGGATGGAGAGATTATAAATTAAATGTATAGATACTTCTTTGAGAGTTGCAAAATGGTGAAAATGGGAGACGGAAGGAGTACATCTTATACAGCGATGATAGTCATTTGAGCTATCGAAAGTAGATAGGGCTTTGATTTCTAGAGTATTTTATTCATGATGACCATTTTGTATTTGCTCATTAAATTAATAAATATCATTCTTGTATTGAATTCCATGTAATATTTATGGAAGCCGTTCAAAAAAAAATGTAATATTTATAGAAATCATGAGGCAGGGAAATGGGTAGGTTGGGTCCTGGACTTCCTATTTTATGACAAAAGATCTTGGACGTTCTATTTATTGAAATCATTGTTATATTTATTATATAGAGGGTGAGAGAGATTTGATCTTGGACTTTCTATTTTATGACAAAAGATCGAGGAGATAGGAAAAGGGGTAGATTGAGTCTTGGACTTCTTATTTTTTGTTGAGAATAAATTACTTTCACCGGCGGTGGAAACAAATGTTTCCTCCAAATCAATCACAGCGATCCGCGTAATGATATACTATCACACCGAACCACTGTGATTGATTTGGAGGAAACATTTGTTTCCGCCGGCGGTGGAAATAATGTTTTCTCCTTTTTGATATGTTAGAGAGGTAGGTTTGGTAATCAAACTCTCCTATTAGTATTTTTTTTTATCACATTACTACGACTTTAACATAAAAAAAAAGGTGATCCATTAGATACGGTGATACACTTTTCATATTTCATTGATCAAATTAAATTAGTATTCCAATAAAGCCGACATGAAAATTGGAATAAAGACAGTGAAGTGATACCACAACATTTGGCCAAAAAACACCTAAATATATGTTTGAGTACTTGCACAAAACAACAATGACAATAGCATGATTTGCTGATTATTTTACTACACTTGACAAATAATACAGAGAACTAAAATAAGGAAAACATACTTTTCAATTGTTTCAGATATTGGGCTAGATGTTTTGTGCTAGTAATTATCCTTTCGATGTCAAAATTTTTTTGTTTCCTAGTAAAAATGTTTACAACTATATAAGTAGAAGTCGCATATAATGGTGCCAGGTTTATTGGAGAAAGAGAGAGAGAGAGAGGTGAGCATTGGGGGTTGGGGTTCCTAACCCATTTTCAACCAAGCTCAACCCTTATAAATACTATGGGTTAATATGAGTTGGGTTGGATGATAAGTGGGGGGGTTGGATTGGGTTGCTAATTGTCACCTCTAACTAAAATATAAGATGATGAAAAGGAGATGGTACAAAAGTTATTACATTTGTATATATCCTTGGACAATTTTTTTTTACATGGTTTCCAATTTTAAAATTAGATATCAAGAGTTGACTAAATTTGTTTTTCCATTGTACCATGTGGCACTCCGAGAGATGTCTCTCACAAAGTCACCCTTCAATATTAAACTACTAGCATAAAACCCGTACTATGCACGGAGAGATTAAATGATGACTCAATTAAATAACTTAGTGCGATGAACTTAATCCTAATTAAATTACACAAATATGTGTAACTTAAAGAAATAAACTAATTGACAGTAATTCATAATCCTAAAAAATTCAATCCAAAAATTTTAAATTAATATCATTAGAATATCTTCCTGATGCCTTTCGGCTTTGATTTGAGGGTATGGTTCTGCAGCAAAACGTCCATGTAGCTCCTCGGTTCTTGGAGGTTTAGGGGGGGCACTTTTTCAGTGGTACTCTGAGAGCAACCACTTTGTGCATATTGTCAAAGGTTAGGTCTGTCTTCATCGTCCCCCGCCCATACCCCCAATGATTGGGAACTAGATGGGTTCTGTTATTGTTGTTGTATCATTAGAATATCTTCCAATAGTTGCACCTTTGAGTACTACTAAAATAAAACGTATCTTTTAACTTTTATTTTGCTGTTGGTGAAAATATCAAATTTTTTTTTTTTGTTTTGCAAACGATAGAGTGGGAAATCTCAATTATAACCGATTTTCGAAATCATGACAATGTTATTTGGGGCTTTTCACAAAAATCTAACAAATAAAGTTTGCATGAAGACCAAAAAATTTAACTATGGAGCGGTAGATGTTATTTGGAAATGCTGATTTTTTCTCACCTAAGAAGCTTGATCTAAGACTGCGAGCTTCTTTTGCAACTTCTTTAAGTTGGTTTCTAGTTGATCGATGAACTTGATCGATTCGACCTCTTAAGTCGTCAAGTGTTAGAAAATTGCAGGAAAAAAAAAGAAGAGAAAAAGTAACGTTTATACAAAAATCATGAAGGTGACAATTACCTGTGGAGTGGTTGGTGGTGTTTTGACCGGCAATCTTTTTATCTCTTAAAATGCATGTTCTTACGCGGTGAGATTCTTTTGCCGTTTCTTTGGGTTGTTTTGCAATCAATTCAAGTATTTCTCTTTTTCTATGGGACCGTTGTTTGACATTCGGATTTTTGTTCTCACGATCCATCCTGTGATGTTAACAAAAAAGCAGTGAAGAAAAATTAACAAAGCAGTGAAGAAAAGAAAAGATTAAAGACACTACAAGAAAAAACACCAATGGTGACACCATTCGGTGACAACAAATAGCTCTTGTCACTAAATGTAACCAACAACGACAAGGGAATTCCAAATCTGTCACTGAAAGTGTTGGATTTTTACCTGCCAAATGGAGGTAATTTTCAGTGACAAGAGTTCTGTTTTGGTGACAAATTTTGTGTCACTGAATATCAAAATTTTGAGTGACAGGGCTTCACTGTCACAAAAGGTCTAAATTTTGGCGCCGCAGACCCAAAACAATCTGGGCGGGCAATTCTAATTTTTAGGGTGTCACTGAATAGTTGAGGGGGTGCCACAGAAAAGTTAGTAAACCAAAACTACGTCGTTTCATGGCCCCATGCTTATCACCAAAAGTTCATTACCCTAATATTCTCAGCATCAACTTCTCTCAGACGCCTCTCTCTCTAAAATCTCTCCACGATCATCTACCTCTCAACAATTGCTGCTGTGGTTCTACCATCAGTAACAGAACCTGAGCACCAATTGAAAAGAAGAAGTAGGACTTCACCTCTGCATCTTTGGAGGATTCTGTTTTCTTTCATCCCTAGTAGACATGTATATTTGCACATTGTCGGACACGTTCACGTGTCGGATACGGACATAGACCACTTCATTTAAGTGTCTGTGCATCTTATAAAAGGAAGAATGGCACGACCACCTCGCTCTTGATGAATGGAAGTAGATGACAATGTGAAAATCTAATCCGACCCTCGTATAAGTATTACAATCACAACATGCCAATTTTAAAGATTTTAGATTTTCAATTTTGAGTTGTATGCTTGAGTTAAATAATTGTGTTTTTCTTTTCCTTGTGTACAGGTGAATGGTGAGATGGAGTTGAAGACTTTTGGCACTTGGGGAGTTAACCTAAAGACTTAGTTTGAGTGACTAGTTTTGAGTTATTATTATCATTCGACACTATTTATGAATGTTTCTTAGCTTTGCTAATGCTATTATGACGATGGCTAGTAAATGTTTGGAAGTGTTTTGACAATGAATGAGAAATATTGACTTGTTGCATATTTTTTTTATGAGATATTTTGCCTTTGGACAGAGTTCTTGTATTTAGTGAATCATATTATAGACTATTGGTTCAAGAATATCATATAGATGTTTGGTGGCACACAAATTCAGTGTATCATACTTTCGGTGACAAAATAGGTTAAACCAGGAAAGATTATTGGTGACAACACGAATGGCTGTCATGGTGCGTACTTTTAGTGACAACCTTGTCACAGAAAATCTCTCATCGGTGACACCATATTACGGTCACTATTATCTTTTGGTGACATCCGTGTCACGGAAAATCTCTCTTCTGTGACACCATATTCTTGTCACGGTTAAAAATATTCCGTGACAGCCACACAATTTTGTCACGGTTGACTTTCAGTGTCATGGATGTAGTGACATATTTTCATGTGTCACCGAAAAGTATAAGCGCCAAAAATCTAGCTTTTGGTGACAATTTCCCGTGTCACCGTTGGTGTTTTTTCTTGTAGTGAGAAAAGAAAGGATTCTGGGTTATACCATTCAAAAACTAATATCCATGAACATATATATCACTTGATATATGGGATGAATTTTCCATCGAAGAGCTTGAAAAGATAAAAAATAAAAATAAATAAAAAATAAAACCTATATTGAGTATCACGGATGTCAAAGATGCTACCTTCTCCTTTTTCTTTCTTCCCTGAAGATGGTCTCTCCCCCAAATGGTTTCCTATCAATTGCTTAAGTATGATTAATTTTTGATAAATTTTTGAGAGTTCAGAAGATTAAATAAATTTTTGATAAATCTTGGGGGTAAATTTTTCCAACCATGGACTAATAAATCTTGGATTAAAGGGAGCATAAAATCACAAATTCGTTTTGCAAACATAATCAGTCAAGAGCAAAAAAAAAAACAAAAATCCTTAAAGCATAATTTCCTTTTTGTTTCGGCATAATCATTCCTTATAGCATAATGTTTCAGCATAATCATTCCTTAAAACAAATTCGTTTTTCTTCTTGTTTGGGTATGCACTTTTTGGTTTTCCGAATATAATTTCCTTTTTCTTATTATATACCCAATCCAATGGCTTCTTTAAAATTATAAAACGAAAAATATTAATAATTAAAGGACACGTGTCGCGCTCACGGCTGTTCAAGTCATTCTGCAATACTAATATATATATATAAGCGTATGTGTGGAAAATGTAAAGGTGTGACATAAAAGCTTAAAAAAGTTGCAAAACTTGTGAATAAAATGTTTAAATCTTGGATGTTAAAGATTGGGAAATGATTTTCACACCCCCCATTTTACAATCCACACTTTTTTTTTTTTTTATCTTTATCAACATAAATTTACAATATTGCCCTTTTTTTGATACACTTTTTTCACACATCCAAGAATGATATTGTAAATTCATGAAGATAAAGACAAAAAAGGGAGTGTGGAGGGGTGTGAAAATCATTTCCCTTAATTTCTTAAATATAAAATGATATGCAAATTTAATTATAAATATGTTAAACTTGTATGCACAATAAATTATTTTAGGTATCGTGATTCGTGGGTATCTACTTTTCCCTTTTGAGTTTTCAAAGATGTCCTCCCCCTACCTTGAGTGTACCTTTTCCTTATAATGGATGGTACTACGGTACTACATGTGGTACAACATTCCAACTGTTAACTAAAAACTAATGGTTCGGATTTTTAAAAAAAAGGAAAAAAAGAAAAAAACTCTTTCAAGGAAGAAACTAATTTTCTCCGGAAGAGTTTTCAACAAAATTTAACTATTGAAAATAGTTTTCAAAATCTAAAATGCTGCACTATAACCCGTGAATCCCAAATTCACTTGTATGTACTGCAGATCTTGCTATGAGATTAATCATGATCAAGGGGCCACTACTTGGAGATCAATATGTGGCCTCAATCTCATACCTCTCTTTGAACTCTCGGTCTCCTATCTTTGACCGGATCGGAGAAGTAATTTAGTTGAGGTGCGCAAATTGGTCCAAACAATCTTGAACGACTATCATTAGCTCATCAGGTATCAAATGATCTCCTTTTTCCTCGCAACACATGTTCCGCGGTCCGCTCGCCTCCTATTCATTTTAAGCAAACCTTCAATATCTCATTGTCTCAACCACTAATAACAAGGCCTAATCAAGAAAAAGCCTGTGGAAAAAAATCATTAAAGCGTAAATTTTTTGTTACTTTTTCATGCTCCCCTTAAGGCATTTTTAAAACAGATTTTAGAAACTACCACGTTGCTGGACATCATTATTTGTTCATGAAAAAAATATAGGCCAGCATTTGTGATAGCAATTGTATAAACTATCTCAGATGATGCATGGGGGACCCATATACGCATTGTGCGATCCACAATCTCCATGCGAGAGTTTTACCATTGTTAGTATAGGTGTTCGTGCATGCTTGTACCAAAATTGTTGATTCCCTAGCAAAGGCTGGCTCAAGGATTTTTAGTTAGTGTACAAGGTCTAATTTAAAAATTATGTCCTTAAGAGTGAACACTTAAACAATTTTTACAATAACAATCACAATACGAGAAAGCCAAAATAATATAAAGTTCAACTAATGAGAACACAAAATACAAAGTTTTCAAACACATATCATCTCAAGAATGTATGAGTTTCACTTGAATATTACTCCTGTTGCATTTCTAGAAGTAAAAGTATCAATTAGACTTGTAAGTCGTAATGAGTTCTACTCCTTAATTGAGCATTTTTATTTTAGTCCGTCCTTTTATTTTATTGTGAGTCTTATATTGGGCCTTTAGACCTAATGGGTTAGCAACTGCAAGGGGTCTTGTCGTGTGCCTTATGGATTTGCTTCCACCTAAGTTCTCAGGTTCGATTTCTTTTGCCAATAAACACTTGAAGCCACTAGGAGTTATGTCTGATCGTTATCTCTAGGACCCCAGAATTAATCGAGATGAGCGCAAGCTGGCCGGTTATAAAAAAAAAATCTTATTGTTCTCATGCATGCAAGTTTCCGAAAATGGCCAAATTTTGGTTTAGTGATTGTGATGGCGCACATGTATATGGCACATAAGTAATTACTTCACATCTTTTGGCTCTCTGGTCTAATGTGATTGGTTAATAGATGAAGTAGTTATTACAGTTTTATTTACTACAATTAATGGTCACCTCTTTACCTATAGAAGGGCATTTAATCTTCCACCTAAAGCACAATGCTCTTTTTAAAATCACAACTGTTTGAATAAACTATTAGACTGTTCAAGTTCCACATGAATAGATTTGGGTACGCCTCTCTTAATTATTTAACTTTCGCTTTATAATTATATATTGTGATAATCATGATCGTTTTAGAACTTGGCTTAAACGTACGTTGTCGATTATTTAACATCATTAAAAAACTGGGGTCCAGACCTTCTCGAGTCCCAATGTTGGACCGAACGAGCTCAGTCCTCATCTACACCATACATTGGTTAAACCAATAGTTTGGATTCGCTAATCAACTCTAACCGGTAAGAATTGATTAGCAAATAGACGGTACAGATAAAGACAGTCTCCTCCAGTCCAAAAGTTTGACGGAAGAGGATCCGCTTCCCAAAGAAAGTTTACAGCAACATGAAAGAAGAACAAACGAACAATGGAATTAACTATTCGTCAACTGTATTAATGAGGTACCTGGAGTTACTATTAGGCCGTTGAATTCTATGTTACATAAACGATAAGAGAATAAGTTACTTCCGCCGGCGGTGGAAAGAATATTTTCTCAAACGGAGAATAAGTTACTTCCGCCGGCGGTGGAAACAAATATTTCCTCCAAATCAATCACAGCAGTCCGTGTGATTGTGTACTATTACACCGGACCACTGTGATTGATTTGGAGGAAATATTTATTTCCGCCGGCGATGGAAAGAATATTTTCTCAAACGATAAATGTATGCAACTATTAATGTGTGTTGTCAAAATTTGGCTCTGTTATTACCATAGGCAAAAAAGCACATAAAATGCATGCGACTAACAGCAAAAGAAACAGCTGAAATCAAGGAATTTACAGAGTGAAGATGCTGTTACAAAAGTAGGTAGATTTCATACTCCTTTCTCAGATTTTATGTGATAATATATATCCGTGATTCCCTTTTTTCCTTTTGATTCTTGATGATTAATGCTCCCATCGTCCTCTCCTCCTTTCGTTTCTTATATTTTCTAAGGTTCGATTCACCGTTGATACTCATGATCATCCATGGTAAACAATCAGTGGCGGAGTCAAAAGTTTAGACCGAAGGGGGCCAACTTAAGAAAAATATTTCCAATAAAAAATGTACTCAGCGTATCGTATAGCTTGTGTAGTACTCCCTCCGTCCCTTTTTAAGTGTGTTACCTGGGAATTCCAACTATTTTTCTCTCACATCTACTTTCAATTACTTACCCTTATCAATATAATAATACCCACTAACATTTTAAAAGGAATCTACTTTTTAGGGCAAAATAGGAAATATACCCACTAACTTTTCAAAACACACACTTATTAAGGGACAACCCAAAATGGAAATGTATACACTATAAAAGGGACGGAGGGAGTATATTATTGTATTGTATGTGGCATTTTTTTGTTTTTTGGTCGACAAGTATTGATGTGTAATTATTTATGTCTACGAAAGAAGTTGAGAAAAAAATACATGACAATGTAGAATTATTCTACTAATTTTTAACTATATAAAACTAAAATTATTTAAATTTTTAAAGATTTTTTTATACTAATTATCTAAATAATAATGATATTATATACAGTTAGTAAACAATTTTATTTTAAAAATAAATTGCGCCCTATATACATCCGCCCATGTAAACAATATAGTCACTAATTTTGTTATGGTACAATATAGTCACTAATATTAATATAAAAAAATATACTTTGGGGTGGACAGAGGGAGTGCATGTGGTGGTTCGGTCCCTGCACACTTCCCAATTACCTATTATTGGTACTATATTTTATATTTTTTTATAAAAATTATGAATGAAGGTCCACTCAAAATTTCATTTCAGTATATAAGCATGATTTTTGTTGTTAATTTATGAATACATGTAATTGGGTCTCTTCGCATTATGACTCGTGCGCCCGCTAGTGCATATACGCACATGATTATTTCGTATATATCTGCTATTATATATGTACATATAGATACCGATATTCTATGATACCATTTGGGCTCCTCGGATTGTCTGACCTACAAAAAGCTAAGGGCACTGGTGGTTGGTGAGAACCGTAGGAAGTATAAAATAAGTTGTAATGTATATACTGAATTTATTTTACTATAATGTGCCATTACTTTTGTTACGTTAAACCCGGTTCATAAATTTAAAATATAGTACTGCATGTCCAAGAGAAACTGCTAAGCAAGCCTTTGGTTATTCACTTTGATGTGGCTTATTTATTTAAGTCATGTTTCGCTTTATATTCGTTTGGTAAGTAAGAGGGGAAAAAAAAGAAACTGATCGAAGCAGTTGATCCAACGGTTATAGAGAGGGTGTGGGTTCAACCGTAGAAAGAGGATATTGATACCCATGTTGATGGGTTGGGATAGGATAAACTTTGTCCCAACGAGAAAATTTTGAGGTGCAAATAGGGTACTGCACACGTGATGTCTGAGTGCGTATCTTGACCGTTCAAAACTGTTTAAAACGATCTAGAATTCTCCCTCCTCCTCTCTCTCTCTCTCTCTCTCTCTAAAATCCTGACCGTCACGATCGAGATGGGTACAAGTACCAAGTAATGATGGACCCGTTGCAATACAAGACATCACATCAGGCCCCACCCATCTATGATGGAAGATGGAAGATGGAAGATTATTGGGTGGTTGTAGGACACCTGCACGAGGTGCCCGACACCTCTCAACACCACATATTTATGTAGGATTCACTATTTAAAGTATAAAATCTAAAATGTATAATTTTGAGACACCACGTGGCACTGTTCCAATATCACTAAATAATTACTCAATGGAGGGACGAGATGTGCGGATGTGCAAAGTGGCCGGCAAGACCTTGCTACTGCCATAACAATATTTTTATACTCCGTATGTCTTTCCTGATTTGTAAGTACCGTTCAAATTCTGAAACCGTCACTATACTCTTGTGCTTATTTCATTGAAAGTTCACTTAGGTTGAGGTCCACTACTGTATTTTTTATAATCTTGATATTTTTAGGCTACAAATTGCCAATTCAAAATTATCCAAAAAAGAGTTGCCAATTCAATTATCGCAATGGAAAATCAGCTTTACTGGTAACCCGGAATTTCAGCATTACTGGAAGCCCACCTAAGGCATCTAGTGCTCGGCCCAAATCTAACACTGGCCAAAACCCCGCCCCGCCCCACCACGGTTCAGGTCCCAGAATTAGACGCTCTGCCACTCGAAACAAAGGCCTAGTTTGATTTGGGTATCAAGACCAACATTTAAATTTTTTTACTCCTATTTTTCTCCAATCATTATAGCATATTTTCAATCATTTCTCTTTCTATCTCCCTCTAATCATTACTCATATTTCTCTCTCCACTCAAAACCCAAAACCCAAAATCGAACAAGATCAAAGATATGCCAAACCCACTGATATTTGTCTTTTATGTAGCTGATCATGCAACTTTTGATTTTGGCAATTTGCTCCCAACTAACTTAAGGTATACAATAAGCACAAAACCCCTAAAGGCCAACAAAGCCAGATAATGAGCCAAGCCCAACAAAAGAAACCCTAAAACGGATGCAAAGAAGAAACAGACGCAACTGATCACTAAATAGAGCAGCCTCCACTAAACAGCTACCATTGCCACCAGTGCACCACCTGAGCCTCAATTAGCCCGGGCACAAACAACGGCAACAAGGAAGACAATCCGCTAGAGAGCCCGTCGGACAATCAGCCCGTCGGCACCCAACAGCCACCAACGCCGCAACCAGCCATCCCATACCGCACTCCAATCGCAACACCACCTCTACACCAATCACCACCGAGCGCCCCCGCCACCCAACATCAACACCAAGCCCTGCAAGCAAATAGAAAATCCCCAGCCACAACACAAGCACAACGCCGTTAAGCATAAACCCGGGGAAGCCCAACAACCCAAAACCCTGGTGGCTAAGTGATGAAGAAAAGGCAGACCCGCCACCACCATCAACGCCGCACACCGCCGACCAAATGGATTGTTAACACCAGCCAAGCCCCGTTCGATTCCCCTTACCAGCAATCTCTGGGGGCCACTTGAGATTACACCCGGTCGTTATCTCCAGGGTTCCGAAATTAGTCGAAGTGCGCGCAAACTGGCCGGTCCGGACATCCGGTTATCAAAAAAACAAATCTTTTGACTCTGGCCTGAAATCACTTCATGCACAAATTGGATTTGAAATCTGGGGGATAACTGCATTAAAATTAGACGACGAAAAACTAGATATTTGGGCAATATCAAAACACCCGTAAAACCGAATTGATTGAAGAAAAAAAAGGCGCAAAATTTGATTTGGTTTGGTATTCATACTTTTGGAGCAACTAAAACGGGTTTGATTTTGATTTTGACACAATTTGAACGACCAAACCGCTAATTCTGATTTTGTGATAGAAATGTCCAAAACCGGATCAAATCGAAACAGATGAAAAGTGAGTCTCTGTATACGGATTAGATTTGTTAGGCCAAAAATATACGTCCTGATTAATGTTTCTTTTTTATTTTTTCCATTTTTCCATTTGATAAATGATTAAATGAGTTTAATTATGATGAATTTCCACTATCATTTTTTTGGTATTTTCGGTATTTCTACCAGTTACACTACGAGTGCGAGAATACCGAAAATACCAAAAATGATAAAAGTATTTTTGGTGGAAACTCTACCTTAATAGTGTAGTCAATGTTAATTGTTCATAACATTTGGGATGGAGAGATTATAAATTAAATATATATGGATAATTCTTTGAGAGTTGCAAAATGGTGAAAATGGGACCAACAATTTAGATTGAAGGAGTACATCTTATACAGCTATGATAGTCATTTGAGCTACCGAAAGTATATAGATAGGGCTTTGATTTCTAGAGTATTTTATTCATGATGACCATTTTGTAGTTGCTCATTAAATTAATAAATGGAGGCTGTTAATGCCACGGGAATATTTGTTCCTGCCACGCTAGGTTGATTACCCAATGTGCTAGAATGACCCAATCACCCCTATGCAATTAAAGTTCTTTGGTGTACTGTTCCTCTGTCATTACTCAATGTAAGAGCATCTCTAGTGCACTACCTAAAAATGATTTGCTAAAGTGTACACCTAAGCACATGTGGGACCCTATTTTATGTGTTAAGAACTTAGTTAGCTAGCTAAGAAGCAATGCACTTTAATGAGCTACCTATATATGTCCATTATGTTTTAGAGTGGGACCCACTTTAATGCCTTTGTCCCACAAAATTTCCCCTCTCCATCCCTTCTCTCTGTCTCTCTCCTCTTTCTCTCTCCTTAAATCTTTCCCCAAATTTAGGTAGTGACTTGGGGCACTTTAGGGAATAAGGGGTGCCACCTAAGATTTTAGGGAGTCAAATTTTATGTACTAGAGAGTATTTTTTTAGTTTTTCTTAGTTAGCTAGGTAGGGCACTTTGGGGTGCTCTTTTAGGCAGTGCACTAGAGATGACCTAACGTTCCCAAATTTCCAGTTACATAACTTTCCTAAATTTCCTTTGCATGTTTGCATTCCAAAATATAAATTAATGCTATTCTGCCAGCCATCCATGCATAGTTTTCTAAAACTCTGCCTTCCAACTGCATATAAATCTTTCGCAGCCCATTTTTTTTTTTCAATTGCATTCAACATAGTTCACATGAGTATTATTTTTGTTCTTAAAAAGGGTACATGTTGGTTCAAAGTTTTTGTAACTGAATTTAAATGCTTTAGGATTTATTTTCTCACCGCTACGTAGATTTGAAGAACTTATTTGAGTTTTTGCGACTTCATTTTCAAGATAGTGTGATTGTCTCCTCCAAAAAATTTCGAGTATTGATTTGATAGTCTGCAGAACTTATGGATGTTAAACAATCAATTCAAAAATGTCAATAATCTTTCAAAAATCAAATTGAAAAAGAAGTGATCATTGTATAAGGTCAATAAATTAAAGAAAATAGTATTGTAGACACCCCAATTTTGATGACTTGTGCATCCCCTATGATGAGAGAGATCAAAATATGCCTCGGAAGCTTTGGAACAATGCTCTTTGTACTCGAAACCCAAAGAAAAATTCTTGAACACAAGCCATACCCTACACCATCTTCTAGTACATTAAAAACCCTTTTTTTGATATGTAATATGCCGCAATCCATTTTGAAATGAGGGAGATATGAGGATTTTACCAAAACGACTCTTTTTCCGACCACCTGAGGGTAAAATTGTCATAAGTTTTGATGTACAACTTGTTTTGTTTCCAAACCACTTGGGTTAGAAAGTAGACTTAACAAGCTTTCCAACAGTACCAACCACGCGCAAAATGGAGTTCGGTAGCACCCGGGGCGGCCCTTCGAAGCTTGGCCTGTTAACAGTGCCGCGCAGGACACATACGGTGCACTTTTGAAAAGTTCAAAAAACTTTCCACTTCCACCGTACGGCACACATAGTTGCACCGCACAGTGCAATTGTGAATACCGTACGACACCTGTTCTTCAGCGCGAATCTAGCAAATTTCCAGCAGCTCTGCAAGACGCTACGAATCTCATAATTGTTTCGTGCGAAGAGGAAAGGCTACCCCGTAGCTCGACATCTTGCCGTGAAGAATCTCATTCGCGTGTAAAATCATCCAAACCTGTCCCCTATATAAGCCGTGGTCCGGCCATGGTAAACAGAGAGCAGAAAAAACCTCCATGAAAATCCTTCCCAAAGCTCTGTGAAAATTTCATTTGTGTAATCTCTAAGCCATTGCTACCACTACAAAACCTCTCTCAAATCATTTCCGGTAAACCCAAAATACTACTACAATTCATTTTCCAACCACCTCCAGTAATCTACGTGTGCGAAATAGTTCCGAGGTATAAATCCGTGCTTTCTTCAAAGTTTTTCACGGCTTGAACTCTCTGAGGGGCTCTACTGGGTTTGAGGGGAGTTCCATTACTCTTTCTCGAACTCGGAAGAACATTTTCCAACAAACACAAATCTCTCGGACGTGCATTATGCGATACATTCGTGGTCGTGAAAATACCGTCTTTGCATGGAGGTACATTGTTTCCATTCCTACTTCTAAAATCATGATTTTGAATCAAATTAACCCATGATTTTTTAAATAAAGGTGTCACCATTGATACACTGCCAAAAATCAAAATTTCAAAAAGTTTTCACACTAGTGATACCGTACGGCATTGAAGGTGCACCGCACGGTGTATTTTTGGAAGCCGTACGGCATCAGTGGTAAATGGTTTTCCAATGCTCTATTTTTCCAAACTGATGCTCTATTTTGTTGAAACCAGTGATGGTTTATTGTAGTTACCCCCCCCCAGCTTCTTATTTCTGTTATTTCGTCCCTTCCTTACATTATTTCATGTTCATGTGTTATGTGATTCATTATCCTTTATTTCTTTAAACATGTCATTTCCTTTATATTTACTGTTTATGTAAATAAAGTTTTCAATAAAATATTTTCAGAAAAATCCCACAAATTTCCGGGCACGCGGGGTGCTTTTTCAAACAAAACCTTCCCCGCGCGTAACCTGGCTCCCGAACCCAAATCTCTATTTTTCGCAGACCAAACCCTTTTTCAGCGGCACAAGTGTCATATTTATTTTTCTAAATGGTTTCTCGGGTACCTAACATTTTCCAAAATTTAAACCCCGGGTGGCGACTCTAAAATTTTCTTTTTCCCAGATCGCCCTTTTTCAAAACAAACAATCAAAAAGTGGCACCGTCCACAAGTATCAAATTAATTACAGGGAAGATGCGAAAAATATTTATTTCAGTGGACGATTGTCCCAGAATAGGACGTTTAGAAAAGTTGATGAAGAAAAAGTCAAAAGAACCTTGTTTGCTTAGGAGGGCAGTTGGGTCATTCTAGCACCATGGTTAATGAATAAGTGTGGCAGGAACAATTGTTCACGTGGCATTAACAGCCTCCTTAATAAATATCATTCTTGTATTGAATTCTATGTAATATTTATGGAAGCCGTTCAAAAAAAAAATGTAATATTTATAGAAATCATGAGGCAGGGAAAGGGGTAGGTTGGGTCTTGGACTTCCTATTTTATGACAGAAGATCTTGTTATATTTATTATATAGAGGGTGAGAGAGATTTGATCCTGGACTTTCTATTTTATGACAAAAGATCGAGGAGATAGGGAAAGGGGTAGATTGAGTCTTGGACTTCTTATTTTTTGATATGTTAGAGAGAGGTAGGTTTGGTAATAAAAGTCTCCTATTAGTATATTTTTTTATCACATTACTACGACTTTAACATAAAAAAAAAAGGTGATCCATTAGATACGGTGAGACACTTTTCATATTTCATTCATCAAGTTAAGTGAAGTGATACCGCAACATTTGGCCAAAAAAAAACCTAAATACACTACAACAAAATTAGTCTATTGCGACAAAATCAGGCGAGGAAAATGGGTTTCCTCGCTTTTTCTAGCGACGAAAACTGATTTCATCGCCAAAAGGTAACATTTGTTTGCTTAGGAGGGCAGTTGGGTCATTCTAGCACCATGGTTAATGAATAAGTGTGGCAGGAACAATTGTTCCCGTGGCATTAACAGCCTCCTTAATAAATATCATTCTTGTATTGAATTCTATGTAATATTTATGGAAGCCGTTCAAAAAAAAATGTAATATTTATAGAAATCATGAGGCAGGGAAAGGGGTAGGTTGGGTCTTGGACTTCCTATTTTATGACAGAAGATCTTGTTATATTTATTATATAGAGGGTGAGAGAGATTTGATCC
>JAXBDA010002670.1:0-13950 GCA_036023075.1 Gaultheria prostrata | reverse complement strand
GGAGATAGGGAAAGGGGTAGATTGAGTCTTGGACTTCTTATTTTTTGATATGTTAGAGAGAGGTAGGTTTGGTAATAAAAGTCTCCTATTAGTATATTTTTTTATCACATTACTACGACTTTAACATTAAAAAAAAAAGGTGATCCATTAGATACGGTGAGACACATTTCATATTTCATTCATCAAGTTAAGTGAAGTGATACCGCAACATTTGGCCAAAAAAAACCTAAATACACTACAACAAAATCAGTCTATTGCGACAAAATCAGGCGAGGAAAATGGGTTTCCTCGCTTTTTCTAGCGACGAAAACTGATTTCATCGCCAAAAGGTAACATTTGGCGAGGAAATAATAAAATTGTCGCCAATGTAACTTTTTGGCGAGGAAATATTGATTTTCGTCGCCTTTACTGGCGACAAAAATTTATTTCCTCACCAAATGGGTAACATTTGGCAAGCAAAATTATAATTCGTCGTGAAATACTACTTATAGGCAACGAAAATGAAGATTTCCTCGCCAAATTCACACTTTGGGTTACAAAATTGTATTTCGTTGCCTAGTGCTGATTTCGGGTGACGAGATAATTTTAGAACTACATAACTTTTGATGTATAAGTTGTTACTCTCTCCATCTCTTTTTATATGTCTGCTACTGGAATACGTGCATTTTTAAGCCCCCAAAAAAATATTATGTATTTTTTTTAAAATTTATTTACACCAAACTAAAGTACTCATAACATACTTTATTTTGGGATAAAAAAAAATTTAAACAATAATTCTACGAAAATATATATTTTTACATTCACAAAAATATACGTTTCCCAAATGAGACATTTATTAAAAATGGACAGAGAGAGTATTGATCTTATACATATATATATCGATATTGTCACAATGGTGAGATAATTAAGTATATTAGCTGCTCCCTACCATATTATAAGTTTCATTTAAAGAGGGAAGTGATAAATGAGGGAAAACAAATTCCTCGCCAACGCATTTGATTGGTAATTAAGATATATTTTACCAATTTTCTTGTAATAATTGAAAATGAAAAACTTTGCAAAGTAGTTCTGAGTTCCACTATTGTTTGTTATTTTCCTTTTGCAGAGATCAACAATTAAAATGACAAAAAAATTGACCCAAACAAAATAATTTTTTTAAAACAAATTGTAATCATAATAAGAATATTTTAAAAAGAATAGAAAGGCGACGAAATGTTGAAGTGATTTCTATTGTCGTCAATTTTTTTTTATCAGCAAATTATGATTAAGGGCATCATTGTCTATAAAGTCATTTTATTTGGTTTTTGTTAGATTCACATTCATCTTTTTTGATTAACCATGATCAGCATGTTGAGTTAATCTAAACAATATAAGAATTATGAGCAAAAAATGTAAGAAATTTACAAAAAAAAAAAAAAAAAAAAAAACGAAGAAGAAATAAGAATTAGGATTTGAGAAATAAATTTTGAGAAACTGTACCCGAGGATTAAAATTAGTGAGAATCATAACTAAGATTTAAGAAAAATATTAGAGAGGTGAAAAGACATCTAAAAGGTTTATATATTTGATATATAAACATGACATGAAAAGGATGTTGGTGTGGTAGTTAGGTATTGTGCCAAGTAAAGGTGAGGTTGTGAGTTTGAGTTTGGGCGCCTGCAGTGGTGCAAGAAATATAGTATTTTTTTAGGTTCGAACCATTTAGCGAGGAAATTTTTCCTCACCAAAACTATAAATGGCGACGAAAAATTTCTTCGCCTATCTTCTTAACACAGAATTTGTTTTGCGAGGAAAAAATATAGGGAGGAAAAATGTCATCGCCAAATGTATAAGAATAGGCGAGGAAATGTATTTTTTCCTCGCCAATACCTTTTGCGACGCTGTATAGGCGAGGAAATGGGGCGAGGAAGTTTTTCCTCGCTAAAACTATTGGCAAGGAAATTTCGTGCTTTGGCGAGGAAATCAAATTATCGCGATAGGGCAATTTTGTTGTAGTGATATATGTTTGAGTACTTGCACAAAACAACGACAATAGCATGATTTGCTGATTATTTTTACTACACTTGACAAATAATACAAAGAACTAAAATAAGGAAAACATACTTTTCAATAGGGTGTGCGTGTAGACTTATTGTTTTTGATATGTTAGAGAGAGGTAGGTTTGGTAATAAAAGTCTCCTATTAGTATATTTTTTTATCACAATACCACGAATTTAACATAAAAAAAAGGTGATCCATTAGATACGGTGAGACACTTTTCATATTTCATTCATCTAGTTAAGTGAAGTGATACTGCAACATTTGGCCAAAAAACACCTAAATATATGTTTGAGTACTTGCACAAAACAACGACGACAATAGCATGACTTGCTGATTATTTTACTACACTTGACAAATAATACAGAGAACTAAAATAAGGAAAACATACTTTTCAATAGGGTGTGCCTGTAGACTTATTGTTTTTGATATATTAGAGAGAGGTAGGTTTGGTAATAAAAGTCTCCTATATATTAGTATATTTTTTTATCACATTACCATGACTTTAACATAAAAAAGGTGATCCATTAGATACGGTGAGACACTTTTCATATTTCATTCATCAAGTTAAGTGAAGTGATACCACAACATTTGGCCGAAAAACACCTAAATATATGTTTGAGTACTTGCACAAAACAACAACGACAATAGCATGATTTGCTGATTATTTTACTACACTTGACAAATAATACAGAGAACTAAAATGAGGAAACCATACTTTTCAATAGGGTGTGCCTGTAGACTTATTGATTGACATTGAAAGGATAATTACTAGCATAGAACATCTAGCCCAATATCTAAAACAATAAGTCTACAGGCACACCCTCCACGCTCACACCCGTTCAGTGTGGGACCTACCTCGGGGTCTCACACGAATGATCGGAGCAGCTCAATTTGTTTAGAATATTTTTTTAAGGATTCCCCAAAAAAATCAGTTTAGTTAGATATCGGTAAAAGCTTGATAAGTTTGTTAAAGTTTTGGTCTGTTTGATTCAGGACTGAAACTTGAACGAATCAATCGAGCCTTTACTGGTATTTGACTGAGCTGATTTTTCACGATGACCCTAAAAAAATATTTTTAACAAATTGAGGGACTCCGATCATTTGTATGAGACCCCGAGGAAGGTCCCACACAAAAGGGTGTGAGCGGAGATGTAAATAAGAGGGTGTGTATACAGCATTACTATGAAAAATTAGATATCAAGAGTTGACTAAATTTCTTTTTCCATGGTACCATGTGGCACTCCCAGAGATGTCTCTCACAAAGTCACCCTTCAATATTAAACTATATATATAGGCGTACGTGTGGAAAATGTAAAGGTGTGACATAAAAGCTTAAAAAAGTTGCAAAACTTTTGAATAAAATGTTATAATCTAAATCTCAGATATTAAAGATTGGGAAATGATTTTCACACCCCCATTTTAGAATCCATATTCTTTTTTTTTATCCATATAAATTTACAATATTGTCCTTTTCAATACACCTTTTTCACACATCCAAGGATAATATTGTAAATTTATGAAGATAAAGACAAAAAAGGGAGTATGGATTATAAAAGGGGTGTGTAAATCATTTCCCTTAATTTCTTAAATATAAAATGATATGCAAATTTAATTATAAATGTGTTAAACTGGTATGCACAATAAATTATTTTAGGTATCGTGATTCGTGGGTATCTACTTTTCCCTTTTGAGTTTTCAAAGATGTCCTCCCCCTACCTTTTCCTGCTAATGGATGGTACTACGATACTACATGTGGTACAACATTCCAACTGTTAACTAAAAACCTAATGGTTCAGATTTTAAAAAAAAAATAAAAAACAAAAACAAAAACAAAAACTCTTTCAAGGAAGAAACTATTTTCCTCCGGAAGAGTTTTCAACAAAATTTAACCATTAAAAACATTTTTCAAAAGCTAAAATGCTGCACTATAACCCTGTAGTGAATCTCAAATTCACTTGCATGTATTGTAGATCTTGCTATGAGATTAATCATGATCTTGGGGCCACTACTTGGAGATCAATATATGGCCTCAATCTCATACCTCTCTTTGAACTCTCGGTCTTGGCGTAATTACCTATCTTTGATCGGATCGGAGAAGGAATTTAATTGAGGTGCGCAAGTTGGCCCAAACAATCTTGAACGACTCTCATTAGCTCATCAGGTATCAGATGATCTCCTTTTGCCTCACAACACATGTTCCGCTGTCCGCTGGCCTCCTATTCATTTTAAGCAAACCTTCAATATCTCATTGTCTCAGCCACTAAAAACAAGGCCTAATCAAGAAAAAGCCTACGAAAAAAAAAAAATCATTAACGCATAAATTTTGTTGTTTTTCCATGCTCCTTTTAAGGCATTTTTAGGGGGTGTGCCACTAACTTGACTTTTTGGCTTTTTAGCTTTTTTATGTGAGAGTTCGAATTACGTATTGGCTTTTTGTGATTTTTATGTGATGTATTGTGAGGGGATGACCTGTCTCGAAAAGCACAATAAGGTAATTTTTGGCTTTTGTAGTTAGTGGAACGGGGCCTTAAAACAAATTTGAGAAACTACCACGTTGCTGGATCATTATTTGCTCATGAAAAAATTATAGGCCCGCATTTGTGATAGCAATTGTATAAACTACTCCATCCGTCCCTTTTTAAGTGTGTTACCTCGTAATTCCAACTTATTTTCTCTCACATCAAAAGGAATCTACTTTTAAGGGCAAAATAGCAAAATGTACCCACTAACTTTTCAACACACACACTTATTAAAGGACAACCAAAAATGAAAATGTCTATAATATAAAAGAGACGAAGGTAGTATCTCACATGATGTATGGGGGACCCAAATACGCATGGTGCGATCCACAATCTCCATGCGAGAGTTTTAGCATTGTTAGTATAGGTGTTCGTGCATGCTTGTACCAAAATTGTTGATTCACTAGTAAAGGCTGGCTCAAGAATTTTTAGTGCCCAAGGCCTAATCTAAAAATTGTATCATTAAGAGTGAACACTTAAACAATTTTTACAGCAACAATCACAATATGAGAAAGTCAAAACAATATAAACTTCAACTAATGATAACACAAAATACAAAGTCTCCAAATACATATCATCTCAAGAACGCATGAGTTTCACTTGAATATTACTCGTGTTGCATTTCTAGAAGCAAAAGTATCAATTAGACTTGTAAATCATAATGAGTACTACTCCTAAATTGTGCATTTTTATTCTAGTTGTCTTTTTATTTATTGTGAGTCTTATATTGGGCCTTTAGGCCTAATGGATTAGTTGTAAAAGTGAATTTGTTGTGTGTTTTATTTTGGACTTTTAGGCCGAATGAATTTTTTTTGTTTAGGCCTTTTTTTAAAAATCAGATTGTGTTTTTTTTGTTTTTCCTATTGGGCTATAAAGACCCGTATTAAAGCTTAATAGTAAAAATTATGGGATGTCCCTATTTTTTTGGGTTTTTTAGATACCCAAAACCTAGGCCTCTTGAACCTTCGGGTTGGACCGGCCATGTTCACTAGCTAGTACATTAATTCGAGATTGACCATACATGTGCAGGGCCAATGCCGATACAATATGCTAATCTTTGATCAATAATGAGAACCCTGCGACAGATAACCCAAATTTCTACTTCTAGAATTTCAGTGTTCTTTTTTCTTTAAACCCAACGGGTTAGCAACTGCAACTGGTCTTGCCTTGGGACTTAGATGTTTGCTTCCACCTAAGGTCTCAGGTTCAATTCCTCTTGCCAATAAACTCTTGAGGCCACTAAGAGTTATGTCCGATCGTTACCTCTAGGACTCCAGAATTAATCGAGATGAGCTCAAGCTGGCCAGTTATAAAATGGGATTATGTCCAATCGTTATCTCCAAGGCCCCAGAATTAATTGAGATGAGCTCAAGCTGGTCGGTTATAAAAAAAAAATCTTATTGTTCTCATGCGTGCAAGTTTCGAAAAATGGCCAAATTTTGGTTTAGTGATTGTGATGGCGCACATGTTGTATACGGCACATAAGTAATTAATGGTTTAATAATACTTCATATCTTTAGGCTCTCTAGTCTAATATGATTGGTTATTACAGTCTTATTTACTAAAATGGTCACCTCTTTACCTATAAAAGGGCATTTAGTCTTCCACCTGAAGCACAATGCTCTTTTTAAAATCACAACTGTTTGAATAAACTATTAGACTGCTCAAGTTCCACATGAATAGATCCAGGTACACCTCTCTTGATTATTTAATTTTTGCTTTATAATTATATATTGTGATAATCATGATTGTTTTAGAACTTGACTTAAACGTAAGTTGTTGATTATTTAACATCATTAAAAATATGGGATCCAGACCCTCTCGAGTCCCAATGTTGGACCGAAAGAGCTCAGTTCTCATCTACACCATACATTAGTTAAACCAATAGTTTGGATTCGCTAATCAACTCTAACCGGTAAGAATTGATTAGCAAATAGACGGTACAGATAAAGACGATCTCCTCCAGTCCAAAAGTTTGACGGAAGAGGATCCGCTTCCTAAAGAAAGTTTACAGCGACATGAAAGAAGAACAAACGAACAATGGAATTAAGTATTCGTCAACTGTATTAATGAGGTACATGGAGTTACTATTAGGCCGTTGAATTCTATGTTACATAAACGATAAATGTATGCAACTATTAATGTGTGTTGTCAAAATTTGGCTCTGTTATTACCATAGGCAAAGAAGCACATAAAATGCATGCGACTTACAGCAAAAGAAACAGCTGAAATCAAGGAATTTACAGAGTGAAGATGCTGTTACAAAAGTAGGTAGATTTCATACTCCTTTTTTCAAATTTTATGTGATAAATATATCCGCAATTCCCTTTTTTCCTTTTGATTCTTGATGATTAATGCTTCCATCGGCCTCTCCTCCTTTCGGTTCTTATATTTTCTAAGGTTCGATTCACCGTTGATACTCATGATCATCCATGGTAAACAATCAGTGACGGAGTCAGAAGTTTAGACCGAAAGGGGCCAACTTAAGAAAAATATTTCCAATAAAAAATGTACTCAGCGTATCGTATAGCTTGTGTAGTATAATATTATTGTATTGTATGTGGCATTTTTTGTTTTTTGGTCGACAAGTATTGATATGTAATAATTTATGTCTACGAAAGAAGTTGAGAAAAAAATACATGACAATGTAGAATTATTCTACTAATTTTTAACTATATAAAACTAAAATTATTTAAATTTTTAAAGATTTTTTTATACTAATTATCTAAATAATAATGATATTATATACAGTCAGTAAACAATTTTATTTTAAGAATAAATTGCGGGGGGCCACCCAGGACCCTATATACATCCGCCCATGTAAACAATATAGTCACTAATTTTTTTATGGTACAATATAGTCACTAATATTAATATACATATATATACTCTGGGGTGGACAGAGGGAGTACGTGCATGTGGTGGCTCGGACCCTGCACACTTCCCAATTACCTATTATTGATACTATATTTTATATTTTGCTTATAAAAATTGGAGTATGAAAGAAGGTCCACTCAAAATTTCATTTCAGTAAATAAGGATGATTTTTGTTGTTAATTTATGAATACATGTAATTGGGTCTCTCGCATTATGAATCGTGCATCCGCTAACGTATATACGCACATGATTATTTCGTATATATCTGCTATTATATATGTACATATAGATACCGATTCTATGATACCATTTGGGCTCCTCGGATTGCCTGACCTAGAAAAAGCTAAGCGCACTGGTGTGGTGCCAGCTACAAAAAAAAACTAGCCGATTATATGTATATATGGGGTTTCTCCATATATAAATAGTTAGATTCTGTTGTGGATCCAGTATATCCAATGTGGGTAGTATTCTATTAAATCAGACCGGGTCCTGACACAAAGCTGGCCAGTTGGCCGTCTAGGCCGGGTACAAAATATTTTGCCAGACTTAGGGGCCGGTTAAGTGAAAGTTACATTTTTTTTTTCCTGTAATATAAAACATCTACTGCTATGTTTATATTGTGATTCGGCATAAAAGAAATGAGAGAGGAATTTGGTTCAGCATCCATTGATTTTCACTAGGAAGCCACGTACAGGTAGGGGTGAGCAAAAAATCCATCAAACCGTGAATCCAGTCCAAACCAATCAAAACCGATTGGTTTGGTTCGGTTTTTTAGTAATGTGGTTTGGTCCTGGTTTAAAAAAATTAGAATCCGTATTTAATGGTTTGGTTTGTGGATTTACGTTCATGGTTCTGGTCCAATCTGATCCGAACCGTGTATATTATATATGAATGTATTTATATATATAAGTCATAGTTAACTAACTTCCTGATTTAATTTATTCATTATTCATTCTCTGTGCAAGATTTTATTTTGCCTAAGATTCATAACTTATTCACTTAATTCCAATACACCAGTAGTGGTTTAGTCATAGCCAATAAATTTGCTAATGAAATTCTCCATTCCAATTTTGATTCCACAGCACGTTTCTATTTTTCTAAATTTCTATACATGATTCGGTCATTGTCTATTCCTATTCATTGATTTCCTTCATTACCATGATTAATTTTAATGGAATCGGATTTAATATAAGTTTTGGTTTATTAATCTGCACAATTTTAAGTACTTTAAATAGTTTACAGAAATAATATCTCAATTTTAAGCAAACCGTGGTTCGAAACCGAAACCGATCCTTATCTTAATGGTTTGGATTGGTTTGGTTCTATGCGTTTTATGGGTTGATTTGGTTCTCCAAATTCATAATCCGTAGGTAGTGGTTTGGTTCTTGGTTTATTACAAAACCGAACCAATCCGATCCATGCTCACCCGCCCACAGGTGAATCGTTTGTTATTCATAGACCTGTTTTCTTTCCACTTTTGGGATTTTCCGTATTGGTTTATGCACGTGCATAAAGGGGTCGTTATTTCAATGACAAAACTTTCCGAGAGTAACCATATTGTGCATTTTTTGTCAGAGATTCGATCTATTTCCGACCCTTCCCCGGACCCGCCATACTACATTGATAGGGGATCACCTTATTAATGTCGTTCATACATGTTTGCATATCTCTCTTCCATCTGAGCTCATAATCATTTAATTTTTGTTAGGTGAGGGAGAAGATAAGAAAAGTAGAAGAGAAAACTGTTGACATTATTATAGTAAAAAGACCTATGAAGAGTAAATTAAAGTGTGAAAACTTGACATTGGGTTTACTTTTTTTGGGTTTTTGACAAATATTATCTATCTTTGTTTCTTTACCGATTCCTCTATGCTAGACTGACCAATACTAGACCAACCGAAAAAGTAAAAATTTCTTACAAATTCATACGGGCTCATTTTAGTATTTTTATAAGCTCGCTTTGGGCTTTGAAAAAATTTAGACAAACTTGTATATATTAAGGTACTCAAAACTTTGGTCGAGTGTGCTCAATGAATCTGTAAGTCCTCTGATGTTGTCATGTTTGATATTTATTTTTGTGTATCATTGATACGTATACTGGTTTATACTCGCGGTTTGTCTCGCAATGTTCCTTTTATTAATTAGAAAATAAATTCAATTTTCATTTTGTTTAATACTCATGTTTAGATTGATTATATATTTTGTTTCTAAAATTTCTCTTTCTTTTAGCAGGTTTTTACAGATAGATTAGGATGGAAAAAGTGCGGTGGCTAGGGTTGCTTGTTCAGCTTTTATTCATGCTTGCTGAATGCAGTCTCCATAATGGGTGAGAACCGTAGGAAGTCTAATGTGCCATTACTTTTGTTCCGTTAAACACCGGTTCATTAAATTTAAATTATACCGCACAAGTGAAACTGATAAGCGAGAATTTGGTTATTCACTTTGATGATGAGGCTTATTCATTTAAGTTCACAAAAATATTAAAATCATCTTCCATCACAGATGGAAGATGGCAGATTATTCGGTGGTCGTAGGATACCTCCCGACACCTCTCAACACCATATATTTATGTAGGATCTATCACTTGACGTATAAAATCTACACAAATATGTAGTTTTGAGCCACCCCGTGGCGCTGCCCAAAATCATTGAATAATTACTCAATAGAGAGACAGTCTGACATGTGCGAACGTGCAAAGTGGCCGGCAAGGGTCGGCTCCTGCCATAACAATATTTTTATGGTATTACTATTTTGTTTTTCATAAGCAAGTTTTTACGGGGTTAAGAATGAGCAAATGGTGACTTACTCTTTAAAGATTCCCGATCCAAATCTGTAAGTACCGTTCAAATTCTGAATCTGTCACTATACTATGATGCTTATTGCATTGAACATTCACTTAGGTTGAGGTCCACTACTGTATTTTTGTATTTTTGATAATCTTGATATTTTTAGGCTACAAATTGCCAATTTCAATTACCACAATGGAAACTCAGCTTTTCTGGTAGCCCGGAAATTCAGCCATACTGGAAGCCCACCTAAGGCATCTGGTGTTCGGCCCAAATCGGACATGGGCCAAGCCCCGCCCCGCCCGGGCATGGTTCGGATCCAAGAATTAGTCCCTCTACCACTCAAAACAAACATATGCCAAAGCCACCGATGTTTGTATTTTTATGTAGCTGGTTATACAACTTTTGATTTTGACAGTTTGCTCCCACTTAAGGTCTCATGTTCGATTCCTTTTACCAGCAATTTCTTGGGGCCACTGGAGATTATATCCGGTCATTGACTCCAGAGTTCCGGAATTAGTTGAAGTGCGTGCAACCTAACCCGGACATCCGGTTATATAAAAAAAAAAACTTTTGATTCTAGCCTAAAATCACTTGATGCACAAATTGGATTTGAAATTCTGGGGGATAACTGCATTCGAATTAGATGACGAACAATTGGATATTTGGGCAATATCAAAACACCAGTAAAACTGGGTGTTCCACTAAAGGGTTTTTTGGGTTTTAGTTTTTTAGACCTTTAGTTGTAGGTCAAATCTACAACTTGTTCCACTAAAATGTTGGTTTTTTGGTTTATTCGTTTTGTCTTTATTCAAAAAAAAATTGCATTTATTAGTTTTGCGTCAATTTTTTGTGGTTTATTGGTTCCTCTCTACGAGACGAATCTATATAACAAGTATGAAATTATAGTGAAAATTAATTATTTTTTGAATAAAGCCAAAATTAAACCAATAAACCACGTATTTTGGGCTTTATTAAAAAAAATATTAGTTTTGACTATGATTTCATACTCTTTAGATTCGTCTCGTCGAGATGAACCAATAAACCACAAAAATTTGATGCAAAACTAACATTTGCGATTTTTTTTTGAATAAAGACAAAATGAATAAACCAAAAAACAGGTTTAGTGGAATAGAGTGGTTTTAGAGTTAAAACAAAACCAGTTTTTTTGGGGAGTTTTTTGTTAATGGAATAGAATGGTTTTTTGAGTTAAAACAAAACAAGTTTTTTTTAGCGGAACACCCCCTGAATTGATTGGACAAAAAAAGGTGGAAATTTTGATTTGGTTTGGTATTCATACTTTTGGAGAAATTAAAACGGGTTTGATTTTTTGATTTTGATTTTGACACAATTTGAACGACCAAGCCGCTAATTTTGATTTTGGGAAAGAAATGTCCAAAAACCGAACCAAATCGAAGTAGATGAAAGAGGAAAGCACGGCCAACCTCTTTTTTCGGGGGACTTCCCGCCAGCTCTAGGGAAAAAGAGAAAATGCACCACTAAGGTAATTTCGTCAGCTTCACTCCGTTGTGCCCATGCTAATGCGCGCTCTCTCTCTCTCTCTCTCTCTCCAACACCCTAAACCGTATAAAAGTGCTTAAATACTAGGGTACCATATGGAAGTGTCTAAACCATTAAAATTCTATAATAGGAAAGTGTAGCATAAACCTAAACCTTAGGGTACCCTATGAAAATGTCTAAACCTAAACCCTAGGGTACCCTATGAAAGTGCCTAAAACCTCAGGGTACCATATGAAAGTGCCTAAACCACTAATACCCTCTAATAAGAAAGTGCACCATAAACCAAAACCCTAGGGTATTCTATGGTACCCTATGAAAGTTCTTAAATCTAAATCCTGGGGTACCATAATAAAAGTGTCTAAACCCACAAAATCATATGAAAGTGCCTAAACTTCTAAAACCCTATGAAACCGTATGATACCCTAAGTGCCTAAACCCCAAAAAAGAGTGACTCACCTTGATGGTAATTGAAAAGAGTGACTTACTTTAATGGTAATTAGATACCTCTTTTTTAGAATTAGGCCCTGCTTGGATGGGGTATGAGGAAGTGGTAAATTTTTTGGAGGGGGTATAAGGCTTGATGTGACACATTTAGCATGCATGGTTTGGGTATCCAAAAATGCATGGGGATAAATTTCCGCCCCTTCAAAAAAATCCAGCTTAGATAGAGGGGCATTATTTTTAGGCACCCCTCCCCCTGCCCAAAAGTTATCCCTGGGTATTAGTCAAGAATAATGCCCCATCTCTCTTATTTCAACTACAAAACAACCTTATCTCATCATTTTATTCTCTATCCAAATCAAGTACTATTTTATCCCCTTTTTAATACCACATCCAAGCCAACTACATTTTTATTTCCCCTCCATAAACATCACATAATGTAGGTCAACCCTCCAAAAATAATACCCCCTCTTATCACCTGAAAATAATCCTTTATCCAATCGAACCCTTTCAAAGGTAAAAACCTATAGATGAAAAGGGTGTATTTGTATACGGATTAGATTGCTAGGCCAAAAAAAAGGTGTAATTGACAACTTATTTATCAGCACTGCTATGTACCCATAAAAAACACACGGAGTTTACACAGAATTTGAAAATCAATGGCCCAGATTCACTTGGAGAGAATCTGGGCCACTGATTTTCACTTTCTGGGTAAATTCTACTCCCTCTGTCCCTTTTTAAGTGTGTTACCTAGGAATTTCAACTATTTTTCTCTCACATCAACTTTTACATTTACTTTCCATTACTTACCATTTTCAATATAATAATACCCACTAACTTTTTAAAAAGGAATCTACTTTTAAGGGCAAAAGAGGAAATCTACCCACTAACTTTTCAAAACACACACTCATTAAGGGACAACTCAAAATAAAAATGTACACACTATAAAAGGGACGGAGGGAATATGTGTTTTTTCTGGGTACGTAGAGTTTCCCCTTATTTATTGGGTTCGGCTTACTGATTCAATTCCAAAGTTTTCAAAAACCTCACATTACAGGCCCGTTTGGACAAAAAATTTATTTTGGTATTAATAATCGTCTTTCTGAATTTTCGATAGATAAACGCCAAATCTTTTAGACTATCCATTTGTCTTTGTCTCTATGTGAGAAACCTTAAAATTACGAGAAAATGCAAAAAAAGAAAAAATACTAAAACAAAATGTTTGATACAAATGTCTAGGCTGCAAACGAGGTGAATCGAACCGAGTTTCAGAGTGTTCACATTAATAGTGCATATGAGATAAAATTTAAAAACCTATTAAAATGTAAGTATATAGTACTTTTAAAGGTTTATACATGTATAAAATTTTCATTATATATATGTAAAATTTTATACATATTGAAGGTTATATATGAGAGAGAGAGAGTACACTTCCAGTCCGGACGTTCGGATTGGAATAAAATCCGGACCATTATTTTTTCGTCACTTTCCGGACTAAATCTTAACGATCCAAACCATTAGATGTGTTTAAAACGTGTTTCAAGGTCCACCGCGAGGTATTTAGCGTTTTTCACAAAAACTGCTCCGATCAACCCCTTCCGAGTGTTTTTTTTTTCACAAATCCTCTCGTTGGACGTTAAAAACACGTTTTAAACACATTTAATGGATCGGATCGTCGAGATTTGGTCCAGAACATTGAGGTCCGGACGGGTCCGGATTTTATTGGTTTGGATGGGAAGCTTGGTGTATGTATATATATATATATA
>JAXBDA010002669.1:0-40519 GCA_036023075.1 Gaultheria prostrata | reverse complement strand
CGAATTTACGCGGACGAATATATACTGATTTAAATAAATCGACCGGTGATGAAATAATTTTCCGAGAAAATTATTAATATTAAAATATAATTTGAATTTTTATTTTATGAAAATTCGGGTTATTACAAAAATCGCAAAACAGAGCATCAAACTTTCCCTGACCAATTGCGCCGTACGGCGTGGATAAATATACCATACAATGGAATCATGGGCACCGCACGGTGCAATTGTTCAATGTGTTTTCAAAAATTTCATTTCTGTCAGAATAAAGATTGCCTCTGTTTTTGTAACAAAAATCATGGTTTTTGGTGGCTAAGAGTTTGAAAATTAATTTTTGATAATGAAGTGATGTACCTCATTTGACAAACACAAAATCGGGTGATTATAGATTAATCACTCGGTAATGTTGTGGAGTTTGGGAAATAACACGAAGTTATCTCATTCCATTGAAGACATTAGTTTCTTAGCCCGGGAAGAGCACTGTAAGTCTCACCCGAACATGAAAATTCCCTTCACATTGTAAACACTCGACTAAGGATTTCGGCTTGTACCTCTAGAACGTTTCTTTGGATTGAAGGCTTGGCCAGACTCCTGGATTTAGACTTTCAAGATGTGGTTTTTGGGTAGGTTTCGAATGTCAATGGCAATTTTCGAGGGTGATTGAGAGAGTAACGAGGTTTTCAATGAGAGGGAAGGCTTTTTTGCTTGAAAATTTCTCGGTCCCAAACCCGTTAATGGAGCCTGGGTTATATAGGCGATGAGTTTGTTCGATTTCACACATTAAGCCATCCTCTCACGGCAGCAAGTCGAGCTACGAAGTAGCTTTTTGCGTCGTACGAAATCGATATTCGTTTCGAGCTGCTGGCAGAGGTGACTGCTCCAGGATTCGCGGTAAAAGATTGTGATGTCGTACGGCATGCATGTATGTACCGTACGGTACAACCACATACACCGCACGGCGCAAATGGCAAAACTTGGGATTTTTGTGCCGTACGGTTTGGGAAGAGATACCGTGCGGTCCAAGTGAGTTTGTTTTTGGCTCTTTTGATCCGTTTGACCCAAGGAATCATTCCGAGGTACATTTCGCGTGTTCTTTTCATCATCGGGGGTGCATGGACATCAAAATTCGGGTGTCTACACACCATGAGATATTTATTCTTCCAATTTTTCAAAATATCTATTTAGAGGGTGACTTGGCACACCTAAAATCTTGTCAAGTGGCAACTCTGAGTTATTTTATATCATATTTGTTCTAGCTCAGTCACAACCACAAAACCCGTGTTTTATAAAACCACGTCGCTTTGAATATCACTTGGATCACATAACCATAACCCCCATCTTCCCTCCTTGGTCGATCTCTCGGGCGCGGCACACATAACAACTTTAGTAAACGTAAAGAAGTTTCCCCCCTCTTTCCTTTCTATTGCTTTTTTAAATCGAGAAGCCTTCTCTCTCCAAACCTGAGTCCAAGAACCACACACATCTGCGACTGCAAGCTCTTCCATCTCTTCAGCGATTCTGTGGTCTTAATACAAATCGGTTAGCTCTCTCTCTCTCTCTCTCTCTCTCTATATATATATATATATATATATATCCAGAGATATGTATTGACATCCTCCTCCGACTCTCTCTCATTCTCTTTCTTTATGAGCGCATCTGTAATTTTTCTCTTTATAGCCATAGATATCTATTTACATCTATGTATATTTTAATTTTTTACGGAAACTCTTAAAGAATATATTTTAAACTAATTGAACGGCTTCGATCATTTGCGCGAGACTCCAAAATAGGTGTTTTACATTTGTTGTGTCAAATGTTGAGTGTATGGCTAAAATGTTGATTGTATGTCAAATGTTTTACATTTGTTGTGTCAAATGCGCGAGACCCCAACACACACACACACCGTCCCCTTCTAATTAATAAGGGATCCCCCATATGGCTAAAATGCGGGCCTCACCTTTCCCAATTGAATTTTGAGTTTTGATGATCCAAACCGTTCAATGTGTTTAAAACGTATTTCTAAGAATATAGAAAAAATGACCGGGAAGGACTTGATCCGAGCAGTTTTCGATATTTATCAAAAAAACTACTTGGATCAAGCCCTTCCTGGCCATTTTATTTTACGATTCCTCCTTAAATTTTCCTTTTGACGTATTGTAACTAAGTCAACTCTGATATTATATTTCTTATTTCCGTTCCTTTGAGTAATTAAGCTATTTTTCATATTAAAAGATTTAAATAATGCTTCCGAATATTTGGGCATTACAAACAAACTAGTATAACCTCCTCACAAATAATTTATGTTGCATTATAATTTTCTATTTTATATAACATATATACATATGAAAAGAATAAAAGACTATTTTATTTTTGGGATACTAAATAAAATAACTGATAGGAAAATTTAAAAAAATTTATGGACATTGTTCTTATTATTAGTGTATCTTTTTCATAACATTCTCTACTTTATAATTAAGTATCCAAATGTTGTTCTTGTTTTAAAAGATTTCCTCGTCAAGATTAAATAGATACAATTTAGATAAATTGACCAATAACTATAAATAGTTCACTAAGGAAAAGAAGAAAAAAAATCATTTTTTTTTTATCTTTACTGTATTGTTTGTTTTCCAAAACTTGGTGCAATTTTTTTCATTTTAAGTTTTTAAAAAAAAATTTAGCAATCTTTTTTAACATAGTGTATTTTACAAAAATAAAAATTGTCCAATTTATTAACTACTCTTTTCGTCAATATGAAACGAAAAATAGCTAGGGAATGATAATGCAACATAATTATTTATGAGGAGGGTATGATAGTCTTTCAGTTCTCAAATTTAACACCATTAAAGTCAATTTTAAAGGCAAATGAGTTATGTGTATATTAATTTCTAAAGTAAGAAAGGTTACAATAATTTTGGTAACTAGAGGAGAGGTCAATGAAAATGTCAGTATGTAAGCTCAAAGGAGGTCAGTGTAATTTACATTTTTCTTTTTCTTTTATCCTGGCTGACATGTTCTTCCCTTTTGTCACTACTCGAAGGTGTTGTTCATGAGTAACATGGACGCATTAAAAGTTCACCAAGTTAACTCTTTGCAGCCTCTCCATTACTCCTACAGTAATTTAAAGCCGTTCTGACTTATTCAACCTCCAAAATTAATTCAATGAAAGACCAGCAGGCATCTATGAGTGAGAGAGAGAGAGAGAGCGCGCGCGCGCACCCCTTTACGGGTAGTTTTTTTTTACATATATATATATTTTCTTTTTTTTTTTGACAAAAAGAATTTATTAGTCATTTCAAAAAATTTACAATGATTAAAATAACTAAGGGCAATGTCGGCACCTCAACATGGAGAAGATGAGCATCCCGATCAGTTTGACACCCTCTCGGAAATCATATAGACGCTACCCTCTAGCTCTGAAACAATCTGCAAGAAACCAACTATGGTAATCAAGAAATAAGAAAAACAAGAAGAAAAAAAATGAGTACTCATCACTTTAATCCTGATTTCAAAGCCGCTACCCAACCCCAAATATCTAATACTAACAATTCAGTGCACTCTAATCCTGATTTACGTACATATTAACTGATCGTACTTGTTTGTGTCAAAACAAATATGAACACATTTACAAACCAACATATATAAGATAAGAGCCCATCTAGGAAGGGACACGTCTCAATTAATTACACTTGTAGCTAGCTAGTAGTTAGTCCTTCACAAGGTTTTAAATTGCGGTAGCTAACTACATAATATAATGATAGCGGTCTAATGGTAGTGAAAGTTTCCAATGGTAGAAAATCGGGTGTAGCTGACATGAATTTTGGAGAGTTATATTTTGTGTTAGATCGGAGGTCGTAAAGTGAGTAAAAAATTCGATACAAAGTGACACATATATATTGATAATGACTGTTACAGGTGTGAATTTTTTACAGCACCGGTATATTTTGTAGCAATATAAAAACGTATGTGTAGTGACGGATATTTAGGAGGATACAAGTCAAGAGTCGTTAGAAAATAAGGTGATACTACGTGCTAGCTAGTGGCATATATCATTGCAACATGCACGTTGACCAACAGCTTTTTCAATTTTCAGTCAAGGTCGTGGATCGTTGTGATCGATCCTTAGAAAATTTAAGGGGGGAAAAACCCATGCATGTTTAATTACTCCACTATTCCCAAACAACCAAAAAAACCTACCTGAGGGGATGTCTGATATTTCTATGTCCCATCAAATTGGATATGAATCCAAATCTGAAGGTATTAATGCTTCAACATCACTGTTCTCTCTCTCTCCCTCTCTCCAAAAAAAAAAATGAGTACGTTGTCGGCTTTTTTTGGCCTTTTCATATGAGAGCTCGAAAAATGCGTTGGCTTTTTGTGATTTTCTATGTGATGTATTGTGAGGGAATGACCTGTCTCGAAAAATGTAATAAACTGGCTTTTGACTTTTTGAGTTAGTGGAAGGAGGCCTAAACATGGAACCCACACCTTGTTGGTATCGGCCAATTTTTGCAATGAAGTCTTGTCAATAGTGATAGAACCGTAACGTCTGCAAATCGACAACTTGTATGCGGTTATTCAATAATTGACTATCTGATCATTTTATCGTAGAATGCATCTTTCATTTGATTTGGGTGTGTTATTATTTGTCTTTCTTATGTTCATTATGTCTTTTTTTAAGTTGTAAGTTAGGTTGTGATATTTCTTATCAACGAAATCACACTCAAAAAAAAAAAAAAAATATATATATATATATATATATAGGGTACACGTACTTTTAGGGGTGTAAAATGTTTGATTCAAACCGAACTTTTCAATTTAGACATTTTGCAAACTAAACAATACTCCCTCCGTTCTTTTTTAAGTGTGTTACCTCGTAATTCCAACTTATTTTCTCTCACATCAACTTTTACAACTTTACATCTACTTTCCACTACTTACTTTTATCAATATAATAATACCCACTAACTTTTCAAAAAGTTATCTACTTTTAAGAGTAGGAAATGTACCCACTAACTTTTCAAAACACGCATTTATTAAGGGACAGCCCAAAATGGAAATGTATACACTATAAAAGGGACGGAGGGAGTACCAAATACTCTTATTTAGTTAGCGAATTGGTCCAGTTTGACCAATTTAATCTAATTTTTTCTTTTTGAGAAAAAAACATAAATTTGTGGTAATTTCAACCACCTATAGACTGATCAATGAGTCTGTTTTAGGAATTCAAACAGCAATCAGAATGGAGCGAAACAAACCAAAAGTCTGAAGAAAAAAAAAATAACGAAACAACTAAAAAAGTCCAAACAGCCGCATACAGACAAATTTAAGGACAATTTAAAAGGAGCAATAAACATTTTTATGTAAGCTGAGCTACATTAATAAGCTAATACTAAATGGTAAGTGGACATCAAGGAACTACACCAACAATTCAAAGTCTAAGCAACTGTATTGTTGAATAAATTTTTGTCTCAAGAAGAGACCTCAATCCACGGGAATTAAATTTCATTGTCCACTAGTGGAAGACCCGATAAAAAGCAAAATTCTGTGTTCCATAGTTTTCGATTACAAACGGAAGATTTTAATCCACACTTATTATTACTAATATAATGTAAATTGGAAAGTAGTATTTTCCTTTAGCCAAGCAGAGAAAAGAGAAATAAGAAAGAGTTCTAAAACCAACATGCATGCCTTGAAGGTTTCTAAATGCAAATACAAAAAGAGAGCAAATTCAGTTGCAATTCAGCTAGCTCCTACAATTCTTAAAAAATGTACCTCCCAATAAATACAGTCTTCCCTTCATACTCCAAAATTGAAGATCTCTCTCTCTCTCTCTCTCTCTCTCTCTCTCTCTCTCTCTCTCTCTCTCTCTCTCTCTCTCCCCCCTTGCAAAACTAGCTGCAGCCCTAAAAAAAAGAAGAGAAAACAATAGTGTTAGTAAGTGGTCCTGATTAGCAAAAGCATAAGGAGGTGCTGAAACTACTTGCAAAACTCCTGCATTGAATTGTAAGCAACACTACTCATTCAAACAAGACAAGGGTCCCTGCATTAAGTTAAGGCATAATATGATAACTTCTTTTATGCTAAGAAAATTAATTTTACTAATTATATAGACGCAAGTAAATACAAATTTCGGGGGAAAAAATGTTATGTCAAAGAGGCAACTAAGGGTGACGAATATTTATGATAACAAATTGCAACTTTGATTTTTATATGTCACATAAGAAGTGAAAAAACAAGCCGTAGCTGTAGATGTGTCTTGTACTACTAATAAGGAGACATTCTACTACTAAAAGGTGGGATATGTTAGTAGCTAAGTAAACACAATGTTTAGTAATTTATTCTATTGAATTTGGTAAAAAAAAAATATGCACGGAAGTACATTTACTTTTTATGTAGAAATCCCATGATTTTGGTTGTGAATCGTAAGAAGAGCAAGCATCTTTAACACTAAAAAGAAGAGCAAATTGGATCATGGACTATGGCAAAAATCCACAATCATCATTTTTTAGAGTGTAAAAGGCCCACAACAGCCATAATTAATGCAGATCTAGAAAATGCAATTTTAAAAAGTGGTCAGGTCAGCATGGCATTTATTGATCAGAGAAAAAAAAAATCACTAATTATACCGTATTCAGGAGGCTGTGCTGTGCTGTGTGCAAATGAAAACAGAACACGAACAATCAAATTAATTTCAAACTAAAAATGTCAGATGAAGGAAAACGGAAGCAGACTCAAATACAGGTCGTTTCTTCCCATTGAATCGGTGCCAGTAGTGAGGGCACTCTCACTACAGGGTGTAGTGAGCTACGATGACCATTGGATTCGGAAATCAATAGTTCAGATCTAAAATAAACTTTTCCATGTAAGAGACTATTTTTACATGGAAAAGTTTTTTTTAATCTGGACCATTGATTACCGAAGTGAACGGTTATGATTCCTCACTATACCCTGTAGTGAGTTTGGCTCACTACAGGCCCCGATTCCTCTTCCCATAGCCGGCCCTTACTTTATATGGTCATTTTTTGTAGAGACTATTATAAGGGGTACCAAAGTGGAAGAGACTCCTAAAACTTGTAAATTTTTTGGGGCCTAAAGCAGCCATACCTTGAGTTTTAGCTCAAAGCTGACTCTGGCCGCTAAGTCTCGTTTTTCGGCTCTCTAGTATTGTCTATATATATCAGTGATACCAAAAATTCACACATTTATCAACACCGATACATATCACTTCGTATCTAATTTTTTGCCCCCTTCATATCCGATACGGCTGATACTTAACCTCTGCCAATAGCTTTCACTGCTCTAGCGCCAAGAATAATTTTAAAAAAATGACAACACTCCGACCCTCCTCACTCCCCCTACACTACACTTGATTTAAATTCACACGTTGAGAGAGATATGTACCTGAAACCAAAACAAGTTTAAACAACACTCCGACCCTCCTCACTTTCGGACCTCTTCTGCTGTTGCTTAGGAATCACCTGCAATTGTTGTTGGTGCTGCCGAATTAGAACCTGTGATTGAAGCTGAAGCTGAAGCTGCTGAGAATGCTCCTGTCCCTGTCCTCCCTGCTGCTGAATTTGATAACCACTATTATCAACAAATGAACCCAAACCCAAACCCAAACCCGAAGTCGCCACCGCACTACCATTCATCTGATTGAACACATTTCCAGCTACTGGATCAAACCCACCTCCACCACCAAACCTCACAAACTCCTGCTGCTGCTGGTCATAACTCCGCATAATCTCCTGCTGCTCTCGCGCCGCCAAAACCGCCGCCAACTGCTGCGCCTCCACCATTTGTTGCTGCGGCTGAGGGTAGTTTTGAGAATTTAGAATCGGTAACATTGCCTGGGGCCCAATGTAAGTAGCCAGTTCTTTTTTGGCGTTGTAGAGGTTGATCTGGACTTGCTTGAGCCGGTGTTGGAGGATGGATATGAGGCCCACGCAGCCGTAGACTGGGTCGCGGAGCCTGGCATCGGCCTCGTAGGCGAGGGAGTTGACCGCGTCCTCTCGCTGGGCCGGTGCCAGTTCGCTGAGTATCTTGGCCACGTTACTCGCGCCAAATACCTTGTGTACCGTCTCAAATTTCTGGGGCTGATCCGGAGGAAAGTAGGGAGCGAAAACGCACTCTTGCGTGCATTTTCGACGCTGTAATTTGCACGCAGCGCACGGTGTTGTCGTCGATGTCATCCTTCTTTTTCTTTTTTTTCAATCTCTGTAAACGTTGAAATTAGTGACGCATGCAAGAATTTGACCAAAAAAATAAACTAAGCATATAACTATTTTTTAGTTTTTAAGGGGTTAGGGTAAGAAAATTGAATTTTAGAAAGACTAAAGTAAGTTGTAAAGAAGGTCTTCGTATGGCCCCAACACTGAATTATGTTATAAACAGCAAAATATCCGCAAACAAATAAAATTATTTAAAAGTTGAGGGTGGTGAATGTGATGTCGTCCGCCCACTACTCATCAGTCCTCCGGTACTGATTGAAATGAACATGTTGAATAAGCAATGACGGATCTACCAAGGGCTAATGGGGACCAAGGCCTCCCCCCATTCGGCCATCTCTATAGTTATCTAGGTTAATTTTTTTCAAGCACCAAAAGTTTACATGGTTGGCTTCCCTCTAATCCCTATAATTAATCCATATAATCTTTGTGTGTTTCTGCCGTTTTTACCTCTGTTTTGTTGATATTTCTGTAGTTTTTTTGGTGATGTTTATGTTGTCGTCTGTTGCTCTGGTGCCTATTGTTGCTATCTTGGTGTTTGCTTTAGAAGTTTAGGCTTGTATCTTCTCATTTTGCAACATATCATATATATTCTCTTTGCCGGTCCAAAAGAAAAAAAAAAAAAAAAAGGGCACCCAAATATTTGTGTTTTGTTTCGAGTATTATTTAATCATTAAAATGTTAAGATTTTGAACCTTAATAATTAAAATCTCGTTGTTCATAGTCCGGCTCCATTGCATATCAAATCTTGGTTCCGTCCCTGTGAATAAGCATCATTTGACATCGTTGTTTGTATACGTTTATGTGGAGAGAAAGAGCGAGAGAGAGATTTATGAGTTGTTGATTCTTAAATCAGTTTTTAAATCGATATATTGTGAGAGAATGACCTATCTTATAAAGTACAAAATGACCTATCTTATAAAGCACAATAAATTAATTTTGAGTTTAAGTAAAGAATTGGAACAATGATAATATATAAAAGGAAAGGGCTAGTCACTAGACACTACGTACATGCACTCTATAATAAGCTGGTTGGTTGTCGTATAAATTTAACCATATCCAAATAAGTATCAATTAATAGAGCATAATCATATATCCATGAGAGAGAGAGAGAGAGAGAGAGAGTTTGACTTGCTTCATCTACAAAAAAAGGAAGGGGAATCAGTCACTAGCTATATACTTTCTATAACCATCTCTACAAAACTTTTCAAAATCCTCTTAATTAATATAATATAATCTTGCAAGAAATTCTTGGTAAACTGAACTAGCTAGTACAAACTATTCTAAAAACTTACTGTAAATTATAGTATTTGCCTGCCTGCCTCCTCAAGATAAGAATCCCTCATTCGTCCATATCTACTAAAACGTCCATCTATGAGTTGTAAACATTGGGAAAACTATGTCTACATCAACTTAAAACAGTGTGATATATATGTACATTGTCTTCGCTAATTAGAATACTTCAAAAAGTGCTTGTTGTTTTGAACCTAACAAAATAGAAATAAATGAACATCGAACATGATTTTCATATCAATACAAAAAAGAAGGAATCATTGAATGAATAAAATATAGAAAATATAAAATCAAAACAACATTCTATACCTTGAACCCAAGAAAAAGGGCAAGCAAAATTATGGTTGTTTTATGGAGTATTTGCCAATGACAGGCGAAATCAAAGAACTAATTAATGCGCATTCTGAGATTAATAAATCTTAGCCTTAATCTTTCTCTCTCTCTCTCTCTCTCTCTCTCTCTCTCTCTCTCTCTCTTTCTCTCTCTCTCTCTCTCTCTAGGAGTATCAACTTGGAATGCAAGCAATATATTCCATTTTCTAGATCTGTTTTCGAAATGAGGGGAAAAAATCACATCAATCAAATCACGCAAATATTCTCTTCACTGGAATACCCAAATTAACGTCAAGAATTTTTCCTTTTTATGTAACTAAAAAATGGAAAAAGTAACACAAAACAAAAATAAACAATAAACCAAATTTAAAGTCCAAATCTCACCAGTAGTACTCCTTGATTACACGACCATGTCTTCCTTGGCCAAAAACGTCTTCAGATCGATCGCGCCTTCGTTTCTCTAAAAGTGCTGGCTGGCTGGCTGGCTCTATATTATTATAATAATCTGCGAGATACAAATGAAAACATGCAGGTGATCAGAAAACGATGATACGATTAATCTTGGTTCGATGCACGCACGCTTTCGGCATAGAGAAAACGATGATATGATTAATATTGGAATGAACCTTTGCTTTCTAGGGTTCTTCTTTATGTGGCTTTCTATGATTTGTTTGCGCACAAAAATTCAAAAGAGAGAATAGAAACTCTTAAAGGGAAATGTGAGAAAAGGAACAGGAGGAGAGTATTATAGAAGAAAGGATGGAAGGATTAAGGACGAGAGTGATTAATCGTCACCATGACGTCGTCTATGTTATTGTTCTGTAGATATATACAATACAGCTTGCCCTGTGAATATAATAGTGGTATCGGAGATCGTGTGTGCAGTCTATTGTGATGTGGACAGAGACAAGTGGTGACCGTTGGATCTGTATAAGAGAAAGAATAGGAGTAGTAGGTTTGTTAGAGAGAGAGAGAGAGAGAGAGAGAGAGAGAGAGAGAGAGGGGAGGGGACCCTTTCTTCTTCTTCTGAAAGAGTTATTAAATGTGCTTCTGACTTGCCTCTTTGTCCCTGTACTACTATTTTACTAATCGATTGCCGTTATTGCCCCTCTTGACAAAATAAAAAAATAAAAAAATAAAAAAATAAAAAAATAAAAATTTGTTTAATGCTTTATATAAAATTCAGATCATTGATTTTCGACATGGGCGGTTGAGATGTGTTGGTATGCATTTGAGGTATGTGAGTGTGGTGTATCCATAGCATTGTTGTTTCCAATGTCCTGGAGGCTGAAGCCTTACTGTGCCGGGCTTACGGGCCTTGTCTCGATATCCAAAATCATTATAATTTATACATTCTGTTTATTTTGAGAGCGTTACGGCTTTACCAGTTTTTTTGCAAATCAAAATTAATCAAACATGAGCAACCTAATAAATGAATCACTTTTTTTTTTCCTGTAAATTATAAAAAAGGATAAAAAAAAATACACTGCAAAACATTTTGCTTTGTTTAATGTAATAAGGATATTCCATCGACTTGATTTTATTATAGTTCTTTTTTTAATAAAACAATTCTATACAGAATTTTTTTAATTTTTTTTTTCTATATTTTTCATAACTGTTTTGGATAATTTTTCCTCGCTCTTCAATGGTGTACCAATTCTAAACTCTGTTTGTTGAGATATGTATAAAAAGATTGATTCAAATCTCTCTAAACTATGTAACAACTTCATCCTATGTATGACACGTGGCAATGACCATTTCAAAAAAATGATAAGATTGCAAAAAAAATTTGTAATGCCACGATATTACGACATTTGGGATACTAGAATGCAGTTCGCTACGGTCATACGGTTGTTCTCCAATGAATTTTATGAAGATTTGATAAAATCATACCCTTGATTTTATCCATTCTGCAAAAGATTTCATAAAATCTCCCATTTTTACATTCAAAAATGGGCAAAAATGGGAGATTTTATGGAATGTTTTGCAGAATGGATAAAATCAAGGTATAATTTTATCAAATCTTCATAAAATCCATTGGAGAACAACTCAAGTACAATTTTGGATCAACAGTAAGAATTACATAGAGCCGTAATCTTTGATTGGACTGTTTTTTTTTTAGAAGGGATGAAATATTCTTTGATTGGACTCTTTTTTTTTTTTTTAACTCCTCTTTTTTGGACTTTGGAAACATAACGAAACTTGAGTTTACGTGTGTTTTTTTTTTTTCTCAATTTTTTCTTGATTGGATATCGTAGGGCTCATATTAAGGAGGATTTACTAAAAAATTTATTTTGATTGAACATCGATAGGTATCAAAACGATTCATATTCTTAAAATAATTTTTATGATTTTATACCTATCGATGTCCAATCAAGATAATTTTTTAATCAATACTCTTCGTAACAAGTCCTACGATAGATCAAGAGAATACCGAGTGGCCAATCAAAAAAAAAAAATAGAATACCGAGTGCACAATTGTTTAATTTTTTTTCAAAATTCTTTCAAATTATAGGTCCTGAATTCTGGAAAAAAATTGAACAAATTACATCAATCTCTTGCAAATATCCGACTGAACTGATTCTTTTATGACCACTCAAATAATTATTTTAAAATTATTAGACGATTGGGCTTCTCAAAGTTTAATGAATGCATAAATAGGTGGCCAAACTTATAGAGTCAGTTATTGAGTGATAGACTAATGACACAATTTATCTAGTCCATTGGACTAAACTTTTTGCATTTTCACCAGCTAAAATTTTAGTCATTCACACTATTGAGCATGTTACAGAGTCCATTGGAGATGCTCTTACCTAATGTGATGCAAGATAATTTTTTTGAGCGTTTACAATACATTCCCGTTTGATAACCCGACTCGCAAGGATAGGATTCGTAAAGTAATGAGATTAGGCTAGATTTTGTAATATTAGGGATTATCAATACCCCTCTCTAATTTCATGTTTTTGTTTGATTTCCATAGTATTAGGCCTTAGGATGGGATTCGTAGATACTTTTGTCATTTGATGGTTTAATTAAGGATAGTTTTGTACTTTTGCAAGGGCAATGTTTGGACTGGACTACGAATACCAAGTGTGAGAGGGTATTGTTAATGGATTTGGGGTTGCTGCTGTGCAGCCCCATGCACAGCAGGTACTGTGCGCCATCCGAGCCGTCCGTTGCTCGGATGGACGATCCAGATTTCATCTTGCACGCACGACAACCAACGGTTCGGATGTAAGGGTACCGAGGTGAAATCTGAGCCGTCCATCCGAGCAATGGACGGCTCGGATGGTGCACAGCAGGTGTTGTGCACCCGCTGCACAGCAGCAACCCCTTGTCCATTGTTAATATCCCTTATGGGCCGGATTAGTGATCCCCTTGGACTCTTAATCCAAACTTTTTTTTTGGTTACCAAATAAAGTATTATGAATCCCATGGGACTAGTAGTTCAATCCCAAGGGCTAATAGCCTAATATGGTTATCAAACGGCGCCTATCCTTGCGCGGGGCTATGCAGAAAAGTTTCCCTTTTTTTTTTTATTGAACTGATGCAAATTTTATTAGGCAACCAGAAATATTAGGCAAATTTTTAATCAAGAAATTAGTTTTCAATAGAAAATATGAGAACAGGAAGAAGAAGTGTTTTTTTTTTTTTCTTTTTGAACATAGAAAAGGAAGAGGTTGGAAATTATATACGCTAGAAGAAACTTAATATTCACGATTCATCTCAACTGGATTTGCAGAGGTAAATGCAGGATGAGGGGAGCTCACCAAACACGCCTTTTCCAGTGGAGAATTTAATGAAAAGCAACAACACAAATCCAGTTATTTATTCTCTGCCTACGTACATATCCATGCAAATTACTGTCATTGACTTGGATGATTGTTCCTCGTTGATTAGTCATTCCTCGTTGATTAGTCATTCAACAGAATAAAATATCGCCCTCTTTTAGGTCTTCCCCAACTGCGGATGCCTTTCACCCATGTAATGATAGTAACGAAATGTAATAAATTTTTCTCTCTGTTCACCAAAAAAACAAAATAAAATATTCTAATTTTGTCACAATTAAAAATAGTTTTGACATTAATATTTACCTCTTTTTTTAGTCATATGATGTATAGTGATGCAACTAAATGGACTATAAGACGCCCAATGACATACTCAAAAAGAAAAAATACTCAAATTTTGACACTTGGATACTGAAAACTGAAAATTTTCCCAATAATCAAACTTGGATACTTAAAACTACAAACATTTTCCCTTCTTTTGATTATGGATAAAAATGAACCATTATAGAGCTTCACATTGCTAACTTTAGAAACCCATTAAATTAATACTCAAAAGGTGATGTATCAATATTTGAATATATCATTGGTGATGCTCTAAGCTACATCTGAATGAAAAATATCCCATTTGTAAAGAGAGAATCCATCACTATTAATTGTCTAAAATTCTACATACGTGCCTTTTAAAAAATTATCTATATATTTCACAATTTACAAATGTTTTATACTTTTTTCATCTCAAATTGCTAGTTCGTTTTGGCCGGTCGTGTCATTCAAACAATTGTCTATATTTCACAATCTATAATTTTTTTTTTATGGTTTCGAAAATTTAATTTAATAAAACTTATTGATATCTATCAAATAAAATCCATATTAGATATAAAAAATATTATAAATAAGAATATATATCTAAGTTTTTTAGAGGTCCCAAATAGTGCAAGGGACCAATAATTTGGGAAGGAGTATAATTTTGAAAACTTTGTTTAATAGAATTAATTGAGATCTATCAAACAAAATCCATATTGTGTATAAAAAATATTACAAATTGAAATATATAAACGATTTTGTAGGAGGGCCAGCTAGTGAAAGTGGATAAACAATATAGGATGGAGGGAGTAGTAAATAGTGAATGATTACAAGTGTTAAGGGGTGTTTGGGAGCCTACTTTTCAGTTTTTCATCTTTTACTTTTTGGCTTTTTGGATTATAGTCAGAATGTGTTTTGAATATGAGAGGAGTGTTTGGGAGAAATGTGGAAAACGCATTTTACAAAAGTAGTAGTGTTTGGGAGAATAATGATAAAAATGAGTTATGGATTGATTATTTACCATTTAGCCCTTGTATGTTTATTACGGTTTAAACACCCCTTTATTTACACCATCTTTCCCCACAAAACCACTAAAAAATTTCACGCACTCCTTCCTCTGTCTCAAGTTGGATATGAATTTGGCTACCAGGTCTCCCAAATAAATAATAGGAGCCCCCGAAACCTCCATTCTCACCACAAAAACCAGTGCTCTAAACCCAGATCGATCCAGAAATTAAAACCCAAAAATTAAAACTAATTATACATCAAACCAACACAAGGAAAATCACTCGAATTCAGATCGACCCACCTTATTGTCGTGGCCGGCAAAAAAAACTGTTACTATTGTGGGGTTTCAATCAAAGATGGGCAAAGATGCAAAGAAGAAAAAAAAGAATGATGCGGTGGAGATTTGTGGGCTGAAGTAGGGGTAGAATGGGATAGTACTTGAAATTGAGGAGAAAATTAGAATCAAAAGTAGAAACCGAAAAAGACCTCTTGACCTCCTTTTGGCTTTTGGCTTGGATTGTGAAAAATGGAGAATGAGTTATCAGGTAATGAGTTTTGCTCTTTGTCGGCCAAACAAGCAAAACAAGAAAATGAGAATGTGAAAAGTAGAAAAACTATCGCCCAAACACCCCCTTAGAGCATCTTAGGAGATCACTCAAACAGTGTAAATTTAGAAAATTTGAAAAATTAAGAGTATAGAATATGTGTTCCAGCTGATTTTCAAACGCAAACTAAATTAAAGTTACACTTCCAATTGTCTTTCTCTTTCTTCAAATTCATACAATATCCATACCCAAATATCGTAAGTTTATTATTGGGGAATTTGCACTTTACACCCCCTGTACTTTGCTCAAGTTGCAAAGACACCCCTCATACTTTTTTAGGTCACTTACACCCCCTACATGGATCTCAAATTTTGCTTAGGTTCGAACATTGACTTTTCCGATCAAATTTCAATGATCCGATCCGTTCAATATATTCAGAACATGTTTTCAAGGATATCGAGCAGGACTTGGGAACAAAAAAAAAAAAGGACTGCGAAGGGCTTGGATTAAGCAGCTTCCTATAAAACTATATATGTTCGAATCAAACCGCTTCCAGTCATATTTTTGCCGATTCCTAACGGGTACCCTAAAAAACATATTACGAACGCATTGGACGGATCAAATCATCGAAATATGATCGGGAAAGTCGAAGTCCAGACCTAAGCAAATTCTGGGATCCCTGTAGGGGTGTAACTATGTAAGTGCCTAAAAAAAAGTATGAGGGGTGCCTTGGCAACTCGAGCAAAGCATAGGGGGTCAAAGTGCAAATTCCCCTTTACGTTGTTTCCAGTTGAAAAGTTGTGGCGTCTCGACTTAGGAGAATAAATTTAGCAGAATAAAGGGGTACGTTGTTTCCAGTTGATAAGTTAGGAGAATAAATTTAAAGCACAAAGAAAACAAATAATACTTCTGCGAATTTGTTTACATTCCTCTGGAAAATTTTATAAAATAGAACAAATCGTAATACTATGTACATTTTTACTGCGAGTTTCTACAAATCTGTACGAATGTCTTACGAATCTCACAACTGTGAATTTTTTGTGAATTTGTACAAATTTGCTGGGAATTTCTACAGATCTTTACATTACAATTCAGATTCTGTACAAATGTCTTACGAATTTGTGTAGATTACAACGATTTTCACAACTATGATTTTTTTTGAAGATTTCAACTTTGAATTTTAAACAATGAAAAATTGGCAGATATAATGCAAAGCAAACAATAATAGATCATGGCTAACATATATTTATCCATTGACAGATCTGGCAACAAAAATACATTTTGAACATCCAACATCAAAAATACATTTTTAACATCCAGGTTCCACTTTTTTTCAACAGCAAAAAAAAAAAAAAAAAAAACAACAATGTTCATTCGGACTTCTCCTGCTCCTCAATCGGAACATCAAGTTCACATTAGACTCTCTTTAGGCGTTTGCTGCGTCGACTGTTCTGGATGATTTCATTATATTTTCCAACTAGTGTGCAGATGGATTCTAGACGGGTATTGTTTTCTGGGGGGTTGTTTTCTGGGGCTTATTGGGGTTGTTCTTGTTCTTTTTGTTGTTCTTCTTGTTGTTCTTCCTCTGGATCCACCAACTCTGCATACTTGGCGTGCTCCATTTCTTGTATCTGATCTTCCAACTGCTCGATTTGTTCGTTTTGTTATACAACGAGTGCCATTATAGTGTCATTTATTTCTCTCAACCCTGCGAGATTCTTCTTCAAGGTGCTTAGTGGTACGTTATCAGATATTTTTGCAGGCGTGATTTGTTATTTCTGGGGTTTTGTGGATTTTGGACGATTAGATAGGATTTTATAGGTAAATGAAAGGGGAGGTTGAAAAATACGAATACGTTTTGGGATAGGTGGTGCTTTCTCAATGCGTTCACTCACTGGGTCTTTTTTTTGGAACGCGTGGTGCTTTTTGAATACATTTACTCAATGGGTCCCCACTTCAGAGATGAGTTGAAAATAAAAGTCATGCGAATATGTATTATGAGGATTAAAAATAATATTGTAAAACGTCCTGCGAATTTCTCATGCGAATTTGTACAAATCTGTTGTGCATTTCTTCAAATCTGTACATTACACTTGCAATTTCTACACAAACCTTCTGTGAATTCTTGAACGTTTGGAAATTAACAACACAAACTGAAAACACAACAAAAAAAAAACCTTCGAATTATTATGAAACAGAACAATACCATAAGTTGTGAAGATAACAACTGGGAATTTTTTAACATAACAACTTTGAATTCTTGAATATTTTGAAATTAACAGCACGTATTGAAACCAAATGCCAAAAATGCTGCAAAAAAATGTTCATGCTTGTTCATATAATTAATTAATTGACCATGCAATTCCGAATGCGCTCAGGAGTGCATGTATTATCTAGATCGTTGAGCAATTCAGTGATGATGTGAGCTCTGAATTTGTTGCATTCCTCTTTTCCTATTGAGAATTTGAATTTCTCTCTCTTCTCCACCATTGTTTCCATCAGATAGCACACGATGACACCACAATCGAGATTGAAGAAAGACATATTCATCATACTGGGTTAACAATTTTTTGAATAGTGTAAGGCAAGGAATTGCAAAAGTTTATGAGGATTACCTTCTTTTGCCTTGCTTTGTTGAGTTTTTTACTTTCTCAACAGTGATTTTAATTTGTTCTCGAACACGGATGGAATTCGATCTCTTATTAATATAATTGGTAACATATAATGCCTGCAACAGTGATTAGAAATTAGCATTCAACAATGTACAATGCAGAATTATATATATTTAAAAAAAAATAATAATATGTAATAAAACTCATAGCATGTTGTACGTGAGTATTGGTGATCTTACCACATTTTTTGCTTCGTCAAAGTGGTGATCCTTCTCCTTTGGCCCATACGGCCACGAGTTGTAGAATTTCCATTGATTTTCTATGATATTAAGGACAAGCAGTGTCCAATGTTCAGCAAGGTAGATGGGCAAGAGAAGAATGTCAGGTACACTACTTTCAAATGCGTTGTCGAGCGCGGCCATTCTCAATTCTTCTTGTTCATATGTCTGTTTTGTTTGAAAAGATTTAAAAAAATTCAGAGCACTTGGATGAATTTTCAATGCTCAAATTCATAACCGAAGTTTGTTCTTCCTTACCCTAAAACAGCTGTTAACAATGTATGACATAGAAGTTCTGTGTGAACTTAGTCCCAATGAAAACGTTGGTTGCGTTTTTGGTGGGTGATCCATTTGATCCATTTGTTCTTGCCTTCTCATCAATATCACTCCAAAGGCATTTATGACCTATTTTAGAAAATGAAAACATAACATTTAGATAGTATGCAAAACATACAAAAAAGTTTGTATGGAATTGTGTGCATTAGTTTTTTGTTTTGTTACCTTGTCTTCAACATTATCATTACAAATAAGTGACTCCAAATCAGTGAGATACACAGTATACTGGATATTGCCATTATCCCAGAGTTTAGCTCTGCAAGTTAAACAAGTAGATATTTAAATGTAAGTTTTTGAAAGTATAAATATATCAAATTTTCAGGTTTTTGGAACGGACGTATCCGTAAGGTGACTTATATATGTGATTAGGGCTTGCTCTATGTCAGGGACGTATTGAAGCACATTTGATCCCAGGGTTATGTCACTTGTTTTGCGTGCTTCATCTCATCAGCTTCCAAGTTAGTGGGAACCATTTCTTTTGCGTGCTTCATCTCATCAGCTTCTAAGTTACTGGGTTTCAACTTGTCCTCAGCTGCTTCATTCCGAGGTTGAAAGGAGTCAAGGTTCATGTCTGCCTTCTTCTTTGTTCCTTTTTTGGGCTATGTATAAACGTAGTTTTTATCTCGGTTAGCTTTTCAGTCTTTCCTGGCCTTCAGTCTTATAACATGTGTTAGTGGAGTGACATTACACTGTTGTGTGAGTACCTCAACTGCTTTCCCAAAGATTTTCTTGTCGCTGTTGGAATACATCTGAACAACTTCTTTCAGATCGGCTTCAGTGTAATCATTATCCCCATAGAAAGGTGTCACACTTTCTTTAGCTAGTACGTTAGTCGTTGGGGTGGAAAAGTTTTCAAGAAGTCGTTGTTGATCCTTTATTTTCCTGTCCATGTTCTCAATTTCTTTCAAATGGTATCGCTCCGCTTTTGCTTTAGCTCTGACATTCTCAGTGTTTGCTTGCTTTATTCGTTCGATTTGCTTGAGAAGGGATTGCTCGACATTCTTATTCTGATCAAGTTCTTTTTGGATGAACTCATTCTCCTTTTCCTTCTCCTTGGCAATTTCAAAGTTCTTTAGAATCTCAACTCTAAGCTGCTCCATTTGCATTTGAAGTGCAAGATTTTCCTTCTCCTTCACGGCAAGTAAGTCCTCAGCATTCTTCTTCTGATCAACTGCTTTCTGCAGATTGTCCCTCAAATTTTTGAGAATTTGCTCAATGTCTTTCTCCCTCTGCTTGGCTATTTCAGTATCCTTTTCCCTGATAATTTTGAGGTCTTCAATTTCATTTCAAGGCCTATCATTTTCCTTCTTTGAAATGTCAATTACCTCTTGAGCCTTCTTTGTCAATTTGCTTTTTGTCAAGTAATGCTTGAATTTCATGATTCAACCGTTTTTCATTTGCAATGTTCTACTTCTCCTTTTCAAGTCTTTGTTGTTCACTCTTCTTGGCCATTTCACGAAGCTCGTTAATCTCATCTTCAAGACGTTCAACTTCGCCTTGAAGTCTTTTATTCTCCTTTTCCTTGACAATTATCAATTCTTTACTGTTGTCGGCCATTTTGCTTCTGTTTTGAATTTCAACTTCCAATTGCTTCACTTGATTTTGCAGTTGTTCCATTTTAATTTCCTTGAGAATTATCAATCCTTTACCGTTGTCGGCCATTCTGCTTTTGTTTCGAATTTCAACTTCCAATTCATTCACTTGATGTCAGAGTTGTTCCATTTCAATTTCATTTCTTCTTTCCTTCTCTTGCATCATATCATCGAACCTTTTATGATCTGGTGTTGTCTCAATCAACTTTGGGCCAGTTAACCGAAGTTCACTCAATCTCGGCACGCCCATCATATCAAACCACGTATTCTGCTATGTTGCCATTGAAGAATCGAGAAAATGAGGGGTACTAGTGTCAGGTATGGTTTGTATTGTTGGCGTGGAAAGCAGAAAATCACACTATTGCTGTCGTTCAAGTTTTCAAGTGTTTGCCCAGGTGTTGAAGAAGCCAGATAATTGCAAGCATTTGTGGCAGGTATCTCCTCACTGCCATCATATTCTGACGTTTTATTTTCTTCAACACTTACATGGCAATCTTCTTTTTCTATTCGTTTGTCCTCTCCTTCTACATTTGGTCCTTCTTGTTGTTCTTGTGCAGTATTTCCTTGTTCTTGATTCAATTGTCGTCCTTGTGCTTCTTGCTCATTCGATTCTTCTACTTCTTCTTCTCCTTCTTCTTCTTTTTCTTCTTCTTCTTCTCCTTCTTCTCCTTCTTCTTCTTCTTCTTCTTCAACAATGTTTTCTACACCATTGTTGTTGCATTTGCTATATTTTTTAAACTCATTGCAGGTTTCTTCAAGCTCACTATCAAGCAGCTAACAATTTTTTGATCAACTAAGTATGTGTGTCAATTCTTTGGAGATGTTGTCTACTATGCATTTGTGAATTTTCTAATGTAGAATAATTTCTATAAATGCTGAAATGGAATATCTTGGTTTGTACCTGTAAACCTTTGAGTGTATTCAGGTTTCGTGTTGCTACAAGTTTCGGTATGAGGAGTGGAATATTCCATTTCAGCATTCTTGGAATGCTGTTTCTAAGATCTGAAACGGGTTCAATGATATGTAACTAATATGGTAGAGAACAAAAAAACTACAAGAATTAATAAATTCCCAAGAGTATAAGATTTTTGTTGATTTTTACCGTCAATGCAATGACACATCCTGACACATTCCTTGGTTGCCCAGCGTTGCGTTCAATTGATTTCATCAACACATCTACAATTGCTTGTGGCCAATCATAGTTTTTGATGTTTTCTAAGTCTTCCAAAATTTGAACATATGTCCACTTGAGTGTTGTTCCTCTACTTGCAAAGAAAAGGGTAACAAGTAAGAGCATGCTGACAAGGCGCATAACATCTGCAATGGATTCCTCGTCATCCTTTCTCAATAATCTTTTGATCTCGTCCTTCATCCATTTGGTCTCGATTGCTCCATCAGATAAATCTCTTCTTGTTTTAAATGGAACATCCGCATTCCTCTGATATTGACTAATCATAGGTTGATATCCATAACAGATTCCAAAAAGCACCTTTATATCATGAGCTTCAAGTGCAAACGACTTTCTAGCAATTCTGAACACCTTTGCTTTTTTATCATATGAGCTAATAATCTTTGCCATGACTTCATCATTTTTCTTACAACATTCATTAAAAAGGATTTTCTTTCTCAATGCGTTAAAATAATTCTGAACACCCTTGCTTTTTTTTATCATATGAGCTAATGAGTCTTCTGCAGCATGTCGAGATGCTCCTTTCTAAATTTTATTTTTGACAATATGTTGTTTATGGTTTGAAGATTGGATCGATAGGTGATCTCTGATGAACTCTGGCTCTGTGTGTGTTTTTTTGTTTGACTATTTCTTTTCTTCTGAACCCTTGAAGGAGGCTCTGCTTCATCACTTGATGGACTTTGCCTTTTCCTTGTTGATCTTGTATCGCATTCAGCCCTAAGTGGTGCGACCAACGTTGCATCTGGCCCTAAGTTCGTATGTCATTTTAACGGCAAATAATTTTAGAAAAATAAGACCCGATATATATTTCTTTATGAGCTGCGAATTTCATGATATATGAGGAAACTTCTGAAGTAGTAAAGGCAGGCATGCGAATTTGTTAATATATGAACCAACATAACACAAATTCGCAGACAACAGAAATAGTATGATTTTTGTAGTAAAAAAGAAATGGACAATGATGTGCATCTTGTTCCGTTGACATCTATACCCATGCAGACCAAATACAAAATAATGTGTCATTTACATGATCATCACATGCAAATTTCTTCACGTGTATGAACAAGACACCCATGGATTCAAATGTGGCGATACAAAACCCTAATACGAACGCAGGCTTGACAATTTGTTCAGACACAGCCGCAATACGGCCAGAATTTGACAAATTTCGTAATATACAAAATGAAATTTGCACCTGAAACTATGAATTTGTAGACATGCCTATGGGATATCAATGTATTACTGAAATAGGATTTTGTTCAGAGAAACAGAGCACTACTATCAAGTTCAAATAAAAAATAGGCGCAGAGAAAGGGTTTGTTATTAAGTAAGTTGCAGTAAAGTGAAGTGTAATGCATCTTACTTTTTTGTTTCGTCATTTCTGTAGTTTATGTTGAAGCTTTTCGAACTGCAGATTCAGAAGACGAAACTAGGGTTTTATGCGAAGAGAAGAAAATGAATTACTAGACTAGAGGAAGGAAGAAGGTATGAAAAACTAGTTGTGATGAACTTCTTATAGATTATTTACGTTTACTCCCCTGTTATTTATAAAGTGCGCACAAGAGTTGCATTTTTAAAACTAATTTCATTAAAATTGCCCAATTTGATTTTTAAAAGATTGGATAAAATCTCCTTGCTTTAAATAGTATTTTTTAAATAAATAATGTCATAAATTATTTTCCTAACTGTGTATTTGTTCATAATAGAGACAAAGCAAAGTGATGAACTTCTTATAGATTATTTATGTTTACTCCCCAGTTATTTTTAAAGTACCCACAAGAGTTGCAGTTTTAAAACTAATTTCATTAAAATTGCCCAATTTGATTTTAAAAGATTGGATATAATCTCCTTACTTTTAATAGTATTTTTAAAATAAATTATGTCATAAATTATTTTCCTAACTGTGTATTTGTTCATAATAGAGACAGAGCAAAGTGAGCAATAATGTATGGAAAATTAAAGTGTTCTTGTGTTATTTTTATATTTTTCCAGTTAGTTCTGCTTTTGTTTTGTTGTACTTTCATGTCTTACCAAACCCACAGTTGAAGACACCCTTGCAAAATTTGTGGAGAAAAACAACTTAGGACACATAGCACCCTCCTTTGATGCTTAAAAATATTTCCACGTTCAATAACTCCTCTTTTTTTGTTTGAATTACACCTTTTTTTTTGCGTTATGTTCTTGTGAAGAGCCAGTGTGACTAAATTCGCAGTTGAAGAGACCTCTGCGAACTTTTAAGAAAAAACAACAAAATTAAACTTGCCAAAAACAAAAAACAACAAGATGACTTCATCTAAAAAATCATTCAAATGCCAGAAAATAAACTTACAAAATAATGTATAGATTAATGATTAGAGAACTAAACGTGCAAATTTTATAATCAAAACTCCAGAACCTTCCTACAGAAAGAACAAAAAAACAAGATCAAGATAATGGTTGATTAGTTACAATGTAGTGACATGGCATAGGCCTATTGTTTAGCATCATTCACATTCATCAAAAATATCACAAAAGCTCGTGATACCATACTCCAACTGTGTCAACTAGACGATTAATACAGCAAGTCATTCATTATCACTTTCCCATCCTTTGACTAACTCATTGATGATCTTTGCCCTCATCTCGTTGCAGTCTTTACTTGAAAGTTGCTATTCTATGTATCTTCTCTTCACCAACTGCTTCATTATATAGCAAACCACAATCCCAGAGTTTGAGCTACATATAGTGAGTCAAATGCATTTAGATTTTCTTCTGTTCACACTCTTCTTCTATATATATAAAAAAAAGCAACGAATTCTAGATATAAAGCTCTTATTACAACCTTGTGGGCTGTTGCGGACAACAGTTTACTATCTTTATGCCCAATCTGATACTTTGGTCACCTCTCCTCAAGAGCTTTTGGATGTGCTTTTGCACATAAGAATTCACAGCTCTTTGTTGTTTATAGGAAACAAATCAATCATAAAAAGCATTAGTCCCAATGATGAAATACTATTAATAGAAGAAAATGCCTTTAAAAAAAAATTATACCAGTTCAGTTGTTGTCTTGCATCGGTGAACATCTTCCCATTGCGGTGGCATTGATGGGTCATAGAAAAACCATGTTCCCTTGAAAGAATTTAGCACAAGCAAAGTCCATTTCTCATTGGAGTAAATTGGAAAAAGAGCATAATTGAGTTTTTCCAAACCGGTCTTCAAATTGCTGTCAAACATTTGTTTCTTGAATTCTTCATTGCCTGTCAATACTTTATTCTTTATTCTTTTTTTCTTGCAAGACACAAACAAGTTTATGTAGTTACTAATCTAGGAAACGTGTTGGAAAGGGAAGAAAAAGTCGTAAAGTATAAGATAATAAGCACTTACCAACCAACCACTCCAGTAAATAAAATATGACCCCTTGCCCAACTTTCTAAAACCCTCGTGAGATAGAGTGGCAGCATACCAATCTACGATCTGACAATTCAACTAGTTAAATCAATTTAAGATTTGATACATGCAAGAGAAATAAGAAGTGGCATACAGTTCACATCACTTACCTGTGGACACCCGGTGGGCAGCCGCCCACGCGATGGCTCTTGTGGATTTGAAAACGGTTTTGGAGTCGCCACCCGAGTTTATGGACCGAACTCGAGAAACCGATTAAAAATTGACTCTTTTGCCCAATGGTTTGAATATAATTTTTACTGGTCACACGAAAACCAATATTTTCTGGATTCGGGGGTTTGGTTACGAGAGGGGAAGGGTTTTAAGGCACCCCCCTCGCCCGGTCCGTAAACCGGCCTCTACTCAATGATTTGTGGGACATGGAAAATATTTAAAATCTGACCTTATACTCAAACAGGATATGGGGATGGGAAGCACGTACACAAGATAAAACACAACAAAGATTACGGTGGATACTTGTGCTTATGTGTCTACGATAATGATGATGATATTGGTATGCAAAGATGGACTAACAAACATATTAATGACTAACAAGACTAAACATGTTCAGGAAATGACACTAGTATAACTAAATAACTAGAAGAACAATGCAGCAACTGAAGACCAAACTGCCAACAACACTGGGGTTGAGCGCTCAAGGGGGTCTTGAGCGCTCAACTCCCCTCCAACTCAACTGTTTCTCTTTTCTTTTCTTGTTCATGAACACACAACCTTAACATCAAATGACTTCTGGAAAATAGTTTTCAACATGGATTTAAGACAGAACAACAACTATCAACTTGAAATTTATTCATGAACGAAATGAAAGCTGACCATTCTTTGAAACGTATCCTTGAAATATGAGAAATAGAAGTTGAGAGAGAATAGACAGATTGATATGATATTATATAACACACACACACTTGGAAAAACTTGAGATAATGATCAACGACCAGAACAAGCAGAATCAACAAACTGTCCAGAAGACAGCTTGAGTGCTCAATGGGGTGTTGAGCGCCCAAGCCATCCTCTGGCTTATGAAGTCTAATTTTTTATGCTTGTGTGAAGTGTACAATATGATGTGATGATGTACAAACGAAAGAAATAGCAATAAAGATGGAAAATAGAACTTTTGGACATAGTTTTGAAAGGACATCAATCTATCCGGAATTTATTTGCACATTTCGGGCACCATAAAGACAGAATTTGGAAAAGAATAAAACTAAAAATTTGTAGCTCTTCGAATTTTCTACGTTTTGATATATAACTCGTTGAAAAGAGAGTTCGGAGTAACAAGTTATGGCTGAAACACTAAACTGACTTTCTAGCACGGGTTTGAGCGCTCAAGCCCCCCTTGAGTGCTCAAGCCCTTTAAAACTGACATTTTTGAAAATATTTTTCTTGATTTGTAGGACCTTGTAGGCTCACAACAAGTATATGGAACTTGTTGAACCTGCTGGTCACCCTCAGAGGGACCAAAACATGTGATTTTCACATGATTTTCTACCTTTTTCGCTTGATCAAGGCTTGAGCTTGGATTTTGGTTGATTGAAGGCTTGGAGGTGTGCTTAGGGACTAAAAACATTAGGCTTTTGGTTGTTTTTTTTTCTCGATGGTTTAGGCTTGGTTTTGGTTGTATAATGAAAGAGTGGAGATATTTGAAACTTGTGGGTGGGTTTTGGCTTGATAAGATCGGTTTTTGGTAGTGGGATAGGCTATGGACGAAAACGTAAGATTGAGGTGAGTTTTTGGAGCTTGAGTGAGAGGGAGATGAGTGATTTTTCTGGTGGGAGGGTGAGAGAAGCCAAGAGAGGGAATGAGAGAGTGATGGGGGGGGGGGGGGGGGGGGGAATGACGCTAAACAAAAGGCCTACGCCATGTCACTACATTGTAACTAATCAACCATTATCTTGATCTTGTTTTTTTGTTCTTTCAAACTCTTACTCAAGCTCCAAAGTGTTTTGTTGGTCCATTTCATCATCGGGAATGCTCAAGTGCATCCCAGGTTCAAAATCGGGGTGTCTACAGTTGCCCCTCTTGGACGGCACTCTATATCATGAATTGGTATAAGTGTCGTCCAAGATTGAGACACTCCGATTTGTTTCTCGAGGTCCATTTCAAGCTGCAGAGGAAAACATTAAAAGCAAGTGGCCACACTCCGAGAGCTTTCTACATACCCCATGGCAGGGATCAGGCCAGCGTAGTTCTTTGGGGCGATTGAAAACAAACAAATCAACGGGTTTTCCTGGCCCATGAAATATTAAGCAAACAACCAGCAAATCAAATATTTAAACAATTGCACAAAGAATTCAACGATAGGTTACCTAGTGGGCGCACAGGATCACAGAATGTTAAACAAATGCATGAAGAAATCGACGACGGGTTTTCCTGGCCCGTAGGATCATGAACTTGGCGTGCCCACTAGCCAACTAAACGATTGACTAGTGATTTAAATGTTTGAATGCACCTGCTCGGTGAATAAAATGATCGGATGATTGGATGATTGAATGCAACTACCTCGTGAGCAAAGAAGTGGTTAACATGATTGATTTAAATGTAACTACCTCGTGAGCAAAGCAGGGGTTAACATAATTGATTGATTGAACGTAACTACCTTGTGAGCAAAGAAGTGGTTAACATGCTTGATTGATTGAATGTAACTACCTCGTGAGCAAAGAAGCGGTTAACATGCTTGATTGATTTGAACGTAACTACCTCGTGAGCAATGAAGCGGTTAACATGCTTGACAGATTGAACTTAACTACCTCATGAGCAAAGAAGCGGTTAACATGCTCGATTGATTGAACGTAACTACCTCGTGAGCAAAGAAGTGGTTGAAATGATTGATTGATTGGATGCAACTACCTTGTGGGCAAAGAAGTGGTTAACATGATTGATTGATTGTAACAACCTCGTGAGCAAAGAAATGGTTAACATGCTTGATTGATTGAACGTAACTACCTCGTGAAGAAAGAAGTGGTTGAAATGATTGGTTGATTGCGATTACCTATTGAGCAATGAGGTGAGATGATTGGATGATTTAAATACACCTACACTGTGGCTAAAATGATTGGACTGTGGTTACCTACTGAGCAATAAGGTGAACTGGTTGGATGATTAAATGCATCTACGCGGTGGCTGAAATGGTTGGATTGTGATTACCTACTGAGCAACGAGGTGAGATGATTGGATGATTAAATGCACCTACGCGATGGTTAAAATGGTTGGATTGTTATTACCTACTGAGCAACGTGGTGAAATGATTGGACGATTAAATGCACCTACGCGGTGGCTAAAATGATTGGATTGGGATTACCTACTGAACAAAGAGGTGAGATGATTGGATGGTTAAATGCACCTACGCGGTGGCTAAACTGATTGGATTGCAGTTTCCTACTGAGCAACGAGGTGAAATGATCTAACTCGAAAGAACGATGATAGTCTACCCTCTGAGCAACGGGGTGAGGGATCTTACTCGAAACTGATTAAAACGTGGTCCCGTAGGATGGTACAATTGAAAAGTTTATCCCAAAAGACAGTTGTGTAGACACCCCAATTTTGATAACTTGTGTATCCCCAATGATGAAAGAACACGCAAAATATACCTCGGAACGGTCCCTCGGGTCAAATGGATCAAAAGAACCAAAACCCAAACCCACCTAAACCATACGGCTTAAAAATCCATCTCCACCGTGCGGTATGTTTTGTTGTACCGTACAGTACATTAGACATGCCGTACGGCATCGTTGTCCTATCACTGTGAATCCTGGAGTAGCCCTGCAATTCGAATCTCGGTTGTTCGTACGAAACCCCCTACCCCGTAGCCCAACTTCAGGCCATAAGAAATTTGATTAACGTGTGGGACGATACAACCTCCACACCTATAAAACCGATGCTGGCTAGAACAATTCGGGCAATGAAGAACAACTGAAAACTTGGTACAATCAACCATAGAAAATCTCAGTGGAGCTTCTCCATCCTAAAACTCTGTCACTATACTTCTACTCTGTCCAAATCACCCGTCCCGTACTCATTTTTCATCCAGCCGATCCCATCTCTCTCGTTGAATTAGTCCGAGGTATAACCTGTGTTCTTATCAGAATCATGTTTCTAATCTGAGGGGCGTGAACTAGGTCTGAGGGGAGCTCCATAGCTCTCTCTTGGATTTAGAACGACGATTTCAATCAAAATGTAAATCTCTCGGACGTGTATCACGCGACTTATCCGTGGTCATGGAGATACCGTCTATGCGTGGAGATATATCATTTCCTTTTCAATCATGATTTTCGAATCAAATAAACTCATATTTTCAAACCAAAATGTCACCTCCGATATACTGTTGAAAACCAAAATTTCAAAAAAAAATTTATACATTGATTGACACCGCACGGTGTAATCCATTGAACCGTATGGCATGAGATTGACACCGCACGGCATCAGTGGTAACAAATTTCCAATGCTCTGTTTTCGGCAATCTGATGCTCTATTTTTATGGAAAACCAGTAAGGGTTAATTGCAGTTTCATCCCTCAAGTTAATGTTTTTACTATTACTCCCCTCTCTTTATTATTTTTATGTCATCTCTTGAATGTTTTGTTATTTTATTTTACTTTGCGATTATTTTGTGCATTATGAGATTAATTGTTGTTATTGTCGTTTTCTTTATATGAATAAAAGTTTTCAATAAAATATTTTCAGAAAAATCCCACAAATATTTAGTAAAGACCGGAAAAATTCCGGGCACGCGGGGTGCATTTTTCAAAGAAAACCTTCTCCGCGGGGTAACCTGGCTCCCGAACCCAAATCTCTATTTTTCGCAGACCAAACCCTCTTTTTAGCGGCACAAAGAGTCATATTACTTTTCTAAACGGTTCCTCGGGTACCTAACATTTTCCAAAAATCAAATCCCGGGTGGCGACTCTAAATTTTTTGTTTCCCTAAATCGCCCTTTTTCAAAACAAACAACAAAAAGCGTGGCACCGTCCACAAAATGGCGACTCCGCTGGGGATTGATATTTTTTAAATTAATCTTTATTTTGACATTTTACACTTGTAAAACGACCCTTGAAAGCTTGACACAATGTACATGCTTCGCGCTGTCAAAGAAAGGAATGATGTCAGGGTGAGAGCCCGATCAATCCGGACTGGAGCTTTCCCGGTCGTTTGCCCGTGCAAAATTTCAAGGTTTTGATTAATTTAAAAAGCGAGCCAGACTTGAAAAATATCTGTGGGATTTTTGAAAAGATTTTATTGTTACACTTTTGCATTGCACATGCATGGTTACTAGCCCCGCCGTTGCGTCCTGGTTACCCTACCCAGCTTGCTGGTGTTAGGACATCCCAGGATTTTCGGCAACCTTGGACGATGTTGAGTCAGCCTGCTGTTATTACCCTTGCCACGTCAGTATTCTGTGCAAAGAGGAGGCAAATATTGGCTCTAGTCTGGGGAACCCCCTTAAACCAAAACCGGCCTTTGCATATAAATAGCCGTAGAACCTTTCAACCTACAACAGGACCCACAGGGTAGGATTATGTGATATATCCTGCTACGTGCTTACTATTTTTTCATATCCTGTCAGCATGCTGCCTGTTTACCGCTTTTTGCACATACCATGCTACCCGCTTACTGCTTTTGTATATACTGCTCTCATTTTGCATGCATACACAAATTAGATTGGCCCTAGGCTGTCACTTCACTCACCTGGAGATTACCCCAACAATCTCTGGTTATGCTGGATATTCAAAATCCCATTTTTCAAAAATCACTGCAATTAGGCCCTGCCTTTTTCCCAAAGTGAAATTAGTACTTTTTTTTCCAGAACAATGGCTGACCAATCAAGCAACAAGAGACTCAAGTCTACCTTCACCACTCATCACAACCCTCCTACCTGGATTGTTGAAGAGTGCAAGCCTGAATGGAAAACCCCTGGAGGGGACAAGCTCTACAAGCGGGTCGATCCGATCCCTGAACTCAAGCCGTCAGATATACCAAACCAGTGGGATAACACTAAAAGCCACTTAGGCTGGAAGTTTTACATCATGCCAGATAGCAGCCCAAGGATGCTCCCAGACAAAATCACTATCATGTATGAGGAGGATGACGATTTCTGTGTCATGCCTCCAGTCAAATACTATGACGAGGAAGGCAAACTTGTGTACTACTTTGCTGACCCAGTCACCGGCCATAAGTACTGGGATGTGTGTGACTGTGACGAATGCTACAAAGAATACCTCCGCAACAACGATGGCATGTCCCCAAGACAGCTTGAAGAACAGTACGCCTGGGAAAAGCAGCAGGAGGAAGAAGAAGCTAGGGCCCACAAAGGGAAGAAGAAAGTTGGTGAAGCCAGTTCACCATCCAGCCCAGTTACTCCAACTCATCCTATCCCATGAAGTTGCAATCTGAACAAGTGAAAGTGTGCCAACAACCAGATCTTATCAAGCCATCGGGGGCCCTTTTGGAATAAAGCTAGTATCAGTTGCCTAGTCTGAATGTTGTTTGCTCATCAAGCCTGTAGTTCAAGTCAGTTATGATCAAGTCTGTTGCAGTTGCTTATTGAGTCTGTTGTTGTTTTCAGTACTGGCTACTTATCATGTCTGTAATAGCCTGTACTTTGGTTATCGAGTCTGTTTTTCCGTCTACTGGAACACTTTTGTATCACTCCCGCAGTGTGACTTCTATGAAAAAAAGACATCTTTTTGCAAAAGCTTCAAAGCCTAAAATTGCAGTCCCGAACTATGTTACGGCCTGATTCCTCTTCACGGGGATACGTAGGCAACCTCGGTCCGGCCGTCGTTTTCAAAATCTTGAACATATTCAGCAAAATCAGAAAATCGGGGTAATCTTGCAACATGCATAGCACTTCATTCATATAAATAGATTGCATGTACAACATCATTTAATTTAATCTGTTCATACCATCATTACATAACCATTGGCAAGAACAAGAACACTCCTGCACCTGGTTGGGCTCGAACTCCCTAACAGCGATTAATTCAAACTGAGTCAAGAGCAGAACAGTCAACTAGCCTTCCAGTTATGGCCAAGACTACAGAGCAGTCAGAGAAAACCGAGGTTCAGATTCTCAAAGAAGCATTGGAAGATTACCGAGCCACCAACAGCAAGCAAATGGCTCAGATGATGATCATGATTCAAGATGTAACCTCTCGTCTGTCTGGGGAATCGTCAAATAATTCAGGATGGAAGCTATGATGGCTAAGGTAGCCAATCTGGAGGAATCAGTCCAGAAACAAGAAAAGATCGCAGCTACAAGCATTGACATGGAGAAACTCTGCCTATTTCCCGATGCCAAGCTGCCGGATAAATTCAAGCCAATTGACTGGGACAAATTTGATGGAAGTGGTGATCCAAAAGCACACTTGCAAACATACGTGGGTACCTTATCCATGTACGATGTGGAGAAAAACGCCATTGCTCAAATGTTTCAGCAAACCCTGACGGGGCCTGCACTCCGTTGGTTTTTGAACTTAGACAACTCAAAGAAGAAGACTTGGGAAGACATTGGGGCAGCCTTTGTGGCTCAGTACAACTACAACATCCAGCTGGAGATGACCATTCGGGAGTTAGAATCTACAAAAATGGGAAAGAACGAGTCTTTCGCCGACTTTGTCAAACGCTGGAGAGGGAAAGCTTCACAGATGATAGATAGGCCCTCAGAAAAAGAACAGATGAGGATTATCACCTGGAACTTGGAACCTGTGGACGGTCGGGGCCCACGACGATTTTATTGTGAAAAATGAGGAAAAATAAGGAAAAAATAAAATTTAGAGTCGCCACCCAGAATTTAATTTTTTTGGAAAATGTTAGGTATCCGAGGAACCGTTTAGAAAAGAATATGACTCTTTTTGTGCCGCTAAAAAAAAGGGTTTGATCTGCGAAAAATAGAGATTTCGGTTCGGGAGCCAGGTTACCCGCGGGGAAGGTTTTCTTTGAAAAATGCACCCCTCGTGCCCGGAATTTTCCGGTCTTTTCTAAATATTTGTGGGATTTTTCTGAAAAAGATTTTATTATAAACTTTTTATTCAAATAAACAGTTTATAAATGAAACAGGAAGAAATAATACATTAAAACGAAAGACAAATCACGTAATATGCGAATTAATATTAAATGAAAAAAAATAACAAAATACAAGGATGTAAATGCATGAAATGAAGATAGGAGGGCCAAACCGTAATAAGCTGCCACTGGTTATTTCAGAAAACAAAGTATCAAATTCGCAAAACAGAGCATTGTGAAAAATTTCGCCGCTGACACCGTGCGGTGTCAACTCTGTACCGTACGGCTCAATGCCCTGCGTCGTGCGGTGTCTTCCAGTGTACAAATGTTTTTTGAAATTTTTGGTTTTTTCAGCAATGTGTCGAAGAGGATGTTTTAGCTTGAAAACATGAGTTCATTTGGTTTGAAAATCATGATTGAAATGGAAATGATGTATCTCCACACATAAACGGCATCTCCATGACCACGAGTGGGTCGCGTGATACACGCCCGAGAGATTTACATTTTGATCGAAATCATCGTTGTAAGTCCAAAAGAAAGCTATAGAGCTTCCCCCACACCTAGTTCACGTCCCCTCAGATTACGAATAAAATTCTGATAAGAACACAAATTATACCTTGAACTGATTCAACGGAAAAGATGGAATTGGTTGGATGGAAAAATGGGTACGGGACCTCTGAATTTTATGAGAGAAATTTCGATGGAGCGAAGATATGGTGATACAGTTTCGGGTTTTGAGAGAAATTTTTACTGGGCTCTTCTTCAATTGACTTATTCGCAAATTTTTCAGTCCTCTCGAAACCGTTTGGTGAGCTCGGGTTTTATAGACGCGGACATTGGATAGCTTCACACTAGCAAGATTCCCACGGCGGGAAGTCGAGCTACGAGTAGGCTTTGCCGTTCCACGCGACCGTTTTTGAGCTGCTGGGCGAACGCGGGAATCATGGGATGGGGTACAGACACCGTGCGGTGTTTAAAGGGTGTCGTGCGGTGCATAAGAGGAAGCCGCACGGTGGCAATGAATTTTGAAGCCGTACGGTTTGAACAAGATGACCGTACGGTTTAAGATTTTTGGCTTTTTGGTTTATTTTGACCCGGGGATCGTTCCAAGGTATATTCAGTGCTCTTTTCATCATTGGGGATGCACGAGTCGTTAAAATTGGGGTGTCTACAGTTGCCCCTCTTTGACGTGGCTTGGTCGCCATTGTGTTGGCGAAAGTCGCGTTCGAAGATTCGGACATCCCAATTTTGACTAACTGTGTGACAAAACAAATAAAACAAAAAACTTGGTCGAGCTCGGAGCTTCCTACGTACCTCTTTGGTGAGGATCAGACCAATCGTAGTTCGGCGGGGCCGTTAAGGAACTTGACACCTCATTTTTCAAAGAGGGGAAAAATGAATGATGTTTTTGCAAAGTGAGGGAAAACAATTTGGGGACTCTGGCCGTCGTTCAAAAATAATTGTGGGGGTTCGAAAAGCGTTAAAATAATTTTGGGAGGTTCGGACACCGTTAAAAATAATTCGGGAGGTTCGAAAATCGTTAAAAATAATTTTGGGGGTTCGAAAACCGTTAAAAATAATTCTGGAGGTTTCGGAAAACGTAAAAAATAATTTGGGAGGTCCGGAAACCGTTAAAAATAATCTGGGGTCTTTGAAAGCCGTTAAAAATAATCTTGAGGGGCTCCAAAAGCCGTTAAAAATAATTTCGGGGGCTTCAAAAGCCATTTCAAAAGTAATTCTGGAGGTTCGAAAATCGTAAAAAAATAATTTGGAAGGTACGGAAATCGTTAAAAATAATTTCGGGGGTTCGAAAACCGTTAAAAATAATTCTGGAGGTTCGGAAACCGTAAAAAATAATTTGGGAGGTCCGGAAAACGTTAAAAATAATCTAGGGTCTTTGAAAGTCGTTAAAAATAATCTTGAGGGGCTCCAAAAGCCGTTAAAAATAATTTCGGGGGCTTCAAAAGCCGTTTTAAAAGTAATTCTGGAGGTTCGGAAATCGTAAAAAAATAATTTGGGAGGTTCGGAAACCGTTTAAAATAATTGCGGGACTCTGGAAATCGTTAAACATAATCTTGAGGGGCTCCAAAAGCCGTTAAAAATAATTTCGGGGGCTTCAAAAGCCGTTTTAAAAGTAATTCTGGAGGTTCGGAAACCGTAAAAAAATAATTTGGGAGGTTCGGAAACCGTTTAAAATAATTGCTGGACTCTGGAAGTCGTTAAACATAATCTTGAGGGGCTCCAAAAGCCGTTAGAAATAATTCTCGGAGGTTTGAAAAACCGTTAAAGATAATCTGGGGGGCTCGGAAAGCCGTTAAAAATAATTTCAGGAGGTTCGGGAACCGTTAAAGATAAACTGGGGGGGGGGCTCCTAGAGCCGTTAAAAATAATTTCAGGAGGTTCGGGAACCGTTAAAAATAATTTGGGAGGTTCGGAAACCGTAGAAAATAATTTTGGGGGTTCGGAAACCGTTAAAACAATTCTGATTTTCGGAAAACCAATTTTTTATTAAAGGAGAATGCCATGGAGGACTTGAATTGAAATTTTGACAACTAAGGAGGGGGTTAAAGTGCAATCTTGTAACGAAGAGAGTAAAGGTGCCGTGCGGTGTAGAAATACACACCGCACGGTTTAGAGATTTGTACCGCACGGTGCCGGAGGATTTTTCGGCCGAACTTGATCCTGTAACCGCCATTACTTCCGGCTCTCATGCTTCTTGGTTTCAAACTTCGATTGGTTTTCCTTGTAAGGCAAAAACCGACCCTTTTTACTCAAAACCTTCTTTCTTGTCTTGATTTCTTCCGATCAACAATCTCGCTTTCAAAAGCTCATGGCGAATTCCGGCGGTGGCGACGATCGGTCGACATCTTCTGGTGAAGAATCATTGTCTCCGAGACTTGTAGAGAGGAGAGCACGGCCACCCAATCGACTGGGGTGGCTCATTACCGGCTGAAAGTGGTACGACCATGGCAAGTTCTAGTGGTACCGAGCACCGCACGGTTGAGATCGATAGAGATGGGTCACGTACAACAGGGTCTAGCGGCGTGGAGCCACATATAATGATGTCGAGTGATGCTGTAGCAGCGGTGGGCGAGACCCATGGTTCGGTTGGTGGCAGTCTGGATGCCGTGGCGGCGGGTGAGACTCCAGTGGGTATTGGCGGCTATGATCAGGCCGTGGGTGGTGATATTGGTGCCATGCAAGGTGGTGAGAGCAGTTCTGGGCCTATGGAGGTTGACGTGCCGGACTCGGGCGCACGGGTTTCCGAAGTGGAGATGGATATTGAGGGTATACATGTTCTTGTTGAGCAGAGACCCGCCAGGGAGGGTGTTGAGAGTGGTTTGCAGGAGAGTTTAGTGCCTGGTGAACTCTCGAGTGTTTCTCTGGTTGTTGAGGTGCCAGTGAGAGGTGGGCAGGCGTCTGTGACGATACCGATGATCAGGAAGGACCTGGGGGAGGAGTCAGTGACAGTTGAGGAGGCCCGTGCCTCAAGCAGTAGTGGCGAGGAGATGGAAGAGGTTCACACTGAGGTGGTTAGACCCACCATGACGGCTTCTCGGGTTTTTAGTGGCTCGGCTCAGTCGCTGGGCACAAGGAGTGTTGGTGGTGGAGAGAGTTCAGACCCACCGGTTGTTCCTACTGCGGTTGGTTCTTCTCGGACTCCAGGTTTTGGCTTGGCTGACACCCTGGAGGGAGTGAGAGACGACGACTTGGCGCGGATTCTTCGGGAAGATCCGACTTTTGCTGAGGTGCTGAGGGAGGAGAGAGTGCCAGGGCAGGTTCAGGACATGGTCCTGGAGGAGAGACAGGGAGGAGTTGAAGCTGCAGGAGAGCCGTTGTCCTTGGCAGCAGAGGTGGAGATAGCCGAGAGCAGCAGGGCTCCGTTTACTCCAGAGACTTACGTGCCATGGGTGCACTTCTTTATACCACTGGGTGTGATGTGTACTCGCCGGTACACTTGTTTTTACTGTGAGACGACCTTGCGGAGGGACCTGGAGACCCATATCTCAGCACGTCCACTGGTATGCATTTCAGTTATTGCATTTTGATCACTGTACTTGCTTTTCAATTTTGTATTTGCATGCTTCCATTGCTGTTGCCTGAGAGACTTGTATTTACTTTTTGAATCAGCGACACACCTCCCTGCCTGTGTACGGAAGTTCGTCAGACTCCCTTGAGCGTTTTTGAGAGCTTGCCAGGGGCAGTGAGAGAGATAGTGGCGGGCACAGGCTTTCTGGAGTTTATTCGGCTTCTGACGCTGACGCGGGCGGACCACATGTTGCTGAGAGCATTGGTTGAGCGTTGGTGGGACACCACCAACACTTTCCACTTGAGGTTTGCTGAGATGACCGTGACGCCACTGGACTTCTCGGCGATCACCGGTCTGAGAGTCGGCGGGGAGCCGATAACGTTTGACTCGGGGTTGTACAGGGACAGAGCAGCTATCAGGTACTTCTTGGGGAGAGAGGTTGGAGAGGGAGAGCCCATGGTGCGGTTTGACCACTTGCCGGTCATATGGGACCACGAGCCAGAGTCGCCGACTGAGGCGGCTCAGATGGCTAGAGCTTACTTGTTGTACTTGTTTGGTGTGTGCCTGTTTCCGAACAGGCGGTGTGGGGTTCACCTGGGTTGGCTCCCGGCACTGGCGGACTTGAGCAGGGTGTCCAGCTTGGACTTTGGAGGTGCTGCTCTATGTACCCTTTACTACTTCTTGGGTTCTGCTAGCCGCGGCGAGGGGACGAGCCTCGGCGGCTTCTGAAGGGTGGTTGAGGTAAGGCTTTACCTGCTTTCTCTTGCTTTCCAGTACTTTGAATATTGCCATGTATATTGCCGCTTCTGTTTGCTGAAAATGCCTTTAACCCTGTAGGTGTGGGCTTACGAGGTGCTGGGGATGTATCCACCAGCCAACAGACATGACGACGAGGCAGTGATCCCCCGAGTGGCGCGATGGGACCGAGGGCACCGGGGCACCGGTATACACATGGGAAGGATCAATGACTTGCGCCGCTTCTTGGACCAGACTGACGGGAGTACGGTATGATTTTGCACTTGCTTCCAAACTTGAGCTTTCTGTTCTGTGTTCGACTTTCCCTGATAAGTCGAAATTCCTGGCAGGTGAGGTGGCATGTCTGGGATGATGTCCTAGAGGAGTACTTGCAGAGGAGCAAGGAGGTGACACGGGGACGGGTGCTGCTGGAGTCCCCGTACGGTTGGCAGTGGTACTTGGGAAAGAGGGTGCCTCGTCAGTCCCTTAGGTTGGAGCACTTCAGGATACCAGGGCGTATCCCTCCTGGCGTACAGCGGACTGACGAGTACACCCAGGCAGAGATAGAGAGGTATACTGTGCTGGACACTGAGCTTCCTTTCAGCAATTCCTCGGACTAGGAGGCCTTTCTGGCTGAGGACCTGGCTAGCTTCCTGGACGTGGAGATGCTTATAGCAGCCACTGAGACTGCCTTGCCAGTGTTGAGGAGAGAGGTAGAGGTCCAGACAGCTGGAGGGATGATAGGAGTGGTGGACATTCCTTCAGTTGCGCCCCTTCTTGACCTTACTTCCGTTCAGGTAACCTGTAAAAAAGAAAGAAAAATACAACTTAGTTTGCATTCTCTTAAAGCATTTATTTGGAATACCTGTGTAACGCTTTTTCTTTGCTTTGCAGATCCCTGCCAGCTGGGCGTTAGAGTCCTATCAGCTGATTCTTGACCTCGAAGCTTTAGTGCGCCGGCTGATGATAGGCGACGTTCCTGCAGTACGTCCCCGAGCTTAGCCGGGAGTGGTGATCCGAGAGGGTGGACCTGGTAGAGGCAGAGGTGCCAGAGGCGGTGGAGGAGCTCGGGGAGCTAGAGGTGGAGTTCGCGGCGGTGGCGGTGCTGAGAGAGGCGCTGGAGTCGGAGTCAGAGTCAGAGTCAGAGGTGGCGACAGAGGCCGAGGTGCCCGGGGGTCTGACAGAGGTAGTGGCGCAGGCAGGGCTATGGGAGAAGCGAGTAGAGGAGTTGGGCATAGAGCTGGTCGTAGCCTTTCTCCTGGCAAAGGGACTTCTCAGGTAATCCTTTTGCCTTTGTTTCTTGTGCTTTTGTGCTTGCAAACTTGTATATCAACCTTGTATACTGATGAAATTGCTTTGGTTTTGCAAAGTATGTCTCCACCTCCGGGGTCAGAGCTCAGGATGGCGAGGCGTGCTGGAGGTGGCCCTGTAGCTCCTCCGTCTGACAGAGAGCTTCGAGGCCGCCAGTCTTCAGCTGAGAGACCGGGAGGGAGTGCACCAGGAGGTCCAGCTCCGCCGTCACGGTGGACGTTCAGGCAGGGAGAGACAGACAGTAGTGAGGACGAGGACACGGGTCCTGCTGAGTCAGAGGAGTTCAGACCACGGGTCCAGAAGCGGGCCCGTTCTTGAGTAGGTAGGTCAGGCCTGCGTGCCTGCTTTTGACTTTTAGGGCACCTGTTTGCCCATTTTTTACATTTTATTTCCATGGATGCGGCCTGCGTGCCGTGGTAGTATTGATGATGATGTTGAGCCTGTTTTGCCCCTGGATAGACGCACATTTTATTTGATATGGATCCTTATACACAGTTTTATAGAAATCAGCATTTCGTTATGTAAAATGATTCACATTAACAAAGACTTGAATCTAAAAACCAAATCTAGCACTGAGAGTGTGTGAGATACTGTGGGGAAATGTATGTATGGGAATCTTGAGACTGTGAGAGACATGTGAGTCGACTCGATAGAATTTGACACTTCTGGCTTTATGTAGGAAACTGGAAAGAGAGCGAATTGAGCGGAATTTTAGAGTGTAAACGCCCCGAAACTCGATAATTTGGCCCGGTTAATTACGCAAAACCCCGAAAGTATGCCACAATGCTTGCAAGCCCATGAATTTTGAGCAAATCTTGAAAGTTGCGATTCGGTGTGCCGAAACTTGGTTTTTGGCGGGCCGGGGCCTTCCAAATGAACAGAAACTTGATGAATCTCGGAAATGTGCTTGACACCACCTTCCCGAGCTTGAAAACGTATGACACGTTCTCGTTTGTAGTGAATATCCCGAGAACTTGTAGAAAAAGCCACAAAATTTCGCCCGAATCTCCGTATCCGGGGTTTTTGGCGTGTCCGTCTATCGAGACGTTCTTGAAAATACCAAACAATTCCTCCACTAAGCCTTGGATACTTATTTGGAGTTGTATGTGCATGAAAAGTGGCCAAGAGTAGCATGGAATGGGTCCCGGAGAGCCAAAGTTGGAATTTTTGGCCAAGAATGGCCACTGACACCGTGCGGTGTAGGAATAGGTGCTGCACGGTGCCTTAATGTGAGCCGTACGGTGCCAAGGTTGGTAGGTCCACCTCTGACGCTGTTTGCTTGCAGACTGACTTGTGTTTTTGTAGAGGGCAAGATTCTGGGATCTGTTTAACGCCTCTGAACTTGCAAAAGAGAGAGCCGTTAGAGCACCTTTTCCCTTCGTGGCAAAGGCCCTCCGATGCTTAAGTTAGTAAGAGGATACTAAGTAAGCAAAGAACAATGCGTATGAATAGGTTTCACAGCGTACCTCTCACCGTAGGCACAATGCTTGTATTTATAGGT
>JAXBDA010002668.1:0-40520 GCA_036023075.1 Gaultheria prostrata | reverse complement strand
CCAGAACCGCTGCCGCAACACGGGCCAAACCCGGCCGACCATCGCACCAGATCACGCACACCGCCATCGCAGCCCGGACGAGCGAAGAGGATTCGCCACCACCAAACAACCACGAGCCCCACCACCATCAGCCGCAACATCACCACTAGCCGTTAGGCCCAGAAACCGATATATACAGTATTAATCAAGCCCTTCAATTTTCTATCATTTCGACCGGTACGTGTCTTTTGAGCAAATTCGATATCCTAGAAATGCAATTTCATTTCAGCTCATGTACTTGCCAGTATCGGCTGATCATACGGTCGGTACCTGACTATTTTTATGGTTTTTTTTTTCTTTAAGGTAATTGTATGTAATATATGTTACGCTAATTTTGGAATGTGGAAAAATAACACTAATGTGGATAAATTGGAACCTATGCCCGTGCCTTATCCCTATCGTTAGCGTGTCAATAGAAAAACTGACAATTTTATTCGCCGCTGCGATATTGGAAACCGTAATTTTGATGCTAACTTTTGAAGTCCATAGTAAATATCCTATAAATTTGTGCGTTTTGAAAAAATTGGGGAAAGGAGTACTCGAAAAAAGGAAAAAAAAGAAAGGAAAGATTTGGCCTTTCTACCAAACACAACAAATTAATGATTATCATATCATCATATCATCCATATTCCATAGCAAAGGCAAACACATGAATGTGTAGATGACTTGCATTAAGACATGTCCTACCCTATCGCATCACGGAACAAGGAAGAACATTTCATCCATCAAAAGGGGTAAAATGGTAATATCACCAAGTGCCATGAACGAAAGTTTCATCCCACCTGTCCCTCTTTTTATATCATCATATCATCCATATTCCATAGCAGAGGCAAACGCGTGGATGTGTAAATGACTTGCAAGAAGACATGTCCTACCCTATCGTAGCACAGAACAAGAAAGAACATTCCATCCATCAAAAGGGGTAAAAAGGTAATTTCACTAGGTGTCATGGACGATGGTTTCATCCCACCTCTCCCTCTTTAGGATAAAAAAGTAATATCACCAGGTGCCATGGATGAAAGTTTCATCCCACCTCTCCTTCTTTATATATCATCATATCATCCATATTCCATAGCAGAGGCAAACACGTGGATGTTTAGATGACTTTGCAAGAAGACATGTCCTATCCTATCGTAGCGCAGAACAAGAAAGAACATTCCATCCATCAAAAGGGGTAAAAAGATAATTTCACTAGGTGCCATGGAGGATAGTTTCATCCCACCTGATCTCCCTCTTTATATATGGTATATATAAGGGGTGTTTGAGAGTCTCATTATCGATTTTCCATTTTTAATTTTTTGGCTTTTTAGATTATGGTCAGAATGTATTTTGAATTAGGGAGGAGTGTTTGAAAGGAATGTGCAGAATACATTTTGCATCAGGAGTAGTGTTTGAGAGATATGTGCAGAATACATTTTGTGGGTCTTTTTGTTAATGAAAATGGGAAAAGTAAAAAATAAGAAGTCAAAAAGCTCATCCACCTTTTTTTTCAGTTCTCCTCTCTAAAGCCTAAAATGAAAAACTCATTTTCATAAAAGTCATTTTGGCCAAAGTCTTCCAAACATCCAAAACTCAAAAATATAAAAATGAGAAGTTAAAAAAAGGCTCCCAAACACCATAATGGAAGTATCCAACTAATTTGTGAAACCTCCAGCGTGTATTGTACGGATATGTCTATCTTTTTTTTAGATTATGAGCTACAAAGGGTATAGTATACATCCATACCTAATACCAAAAGTCTACGTGTCAAAACCCCAATGATTGACCTGTTAATGTAGGCATGGAAGATTTATACTTCTTCGTAAAGTCTTTTTTTTTTATAATTGCTTCGTAAAGTCCTTTATCTTAGAATCTTTCAGGCACCCAAAAAAATGGTCTTTTATCTACTATTTATTACGCGTTATCAACACTCAGTGGCGGAGCCAGGATTTCCAATCCGGGGCCATTAGCCATAGGCACTTGATAGCTCCTCCGATACCTACGACGAGGCCAGAACTGCCCACTCATGAGTGGCATTACGGAGAGAGTAATCTTCGTCCTCAATCCTTAAAAAGATCAGTTATAACAGTTGCTAAATTAAATTGCAATTGCAAGCTTGACGGCTATGTGAACATTGATAATTTGAGACACTGGAAATTAGGGACGGAGTCCGGATTCGGCCACGGGGGTTGCACCATTCAATGAAAAACTAGTTACATGTTGTACGCAAAATATGAAGAAAAAAATTACTAGGAAGTCATATAATTACATATCATTAGGTTTTGTTATGGGCTTTTTTTGTGAAAAATAAATCAAGGCTTCCTCCAACTTTTTTTAGTGAGGTTTTTGTGCTCGGTGAGTTTGATCAGAAATAGCAGGCTCATGTTTTCGTCCATGGCTGTCAATTTGGTGGTGTGGTCTATTAGCATTGGAAAATCATAACAAGTATGATGAGAGAAAGAGAGAGGAGCGTGAAGGTATAAAGGAAGATTGCTTTGAGTCAAAAGAGAAATTTAAAAAAAAACAAAGTTGTGCACCTTAGGAGAATTGAACTCAGGGTGCCAGCGTGGAGTAGGAAGCTTCTACCACTGAGCCAAAACCCACTACTAGTTCAAACTTTCTCTACTTTAATATTTATAATTGTTCGTTGCAAAAAAAAAAAAAAATTGAAAAAAGTGCGGTGGGGCCAAGGCCCACCCAGCCCCAATGTACATCCGCCCCTGTCAACACTTATACTGGGCCAGTGGATAAGACGATCTACCCATCTTTAATCCAAAATACTCTTTAGTTTTCCTCCCGTGGTATATCCATTGTAGGTTGTACATTCGGTTAGCCTTTTTTTTTATTTCAAGCTAATTTACCCCAAAAAAAAAAAAATCTTTTAGTTATAGTATAAAAAAAAGGAGTTTAGGTAACAGGTTTTTTTTTCAAGACAAAAAATCTACTCTTTGCTACTATAAGGGATTCAGGATGAGATGCGTGCAGATTAAACCTTCACCAAATGCACGAGAATATACTGATGAGTTATCACTCCACTTGACAGGTTAGGTAACAATTGTTTGTGCTTCGTCCATTAGTTATAGGGGAGGGAGAGGGTGTAAGAGCATCTGTCATGCCCTCGATTTTCAACATAAATGAATAAGTAATTTTCCGCCACGAAATATCTCACTAAACCCATTGATTAGTACAAAATCACCTTACAGTGTCTGTATTGACAATAAATGACAAATCTAATTTTCGGCACCCGTATCCCCAATAAATTGCCTTACAATATTACAGTCTTTTAACAAATAAAAGTTTTACAATGCTTCAGATAATCTTTTATGTCATGCTATCACTATGTCATGCACATCAAGCACCCCATGTCATGCTCCACGCCATACCTGAAACAGCAAAGGGGTGAGCATTCATTTCGCCCAGTAGGTATCCTCTTTGGGTTTCAGACACATAAATGCATAACAAGATATAATGAATGGAAGTACAACATACTATTTACTAATAACAAGTAAGCTACCCAACGTATCATTTATAGCAACGAAATATCAACCCTCACGCGTCCCTCACGCACACCTCTACGTTGTAAACCTTAGGAAACAAACCATCAAACTCTCATCTAACCAATATTATCAATCATAATGTTACTACTTATCAAGTCTCTGTGTCTCTCAGCAAAATAACATTAGCTGGGTCCAACAACCCTCGTACTAAACCATCTTCAAGATACCATAGCGTCTTTTAATCATGCAATCATTTTCTTTCTTTCTTTTCGCTTTCCAATTCCACCGTTAGTAAATCATTATTCCATTATCATTCTTTCATCCCGACACAATTGATCTTTCTCTTTCAAATCCATCAACATGCCCGTTGAGACTCCCACCAATCAATATCATGCACGTAATCCTATTTCGATCTCTTAACACATTCATCACATACCTAAGCACTCACATACACACACACACAAGATACCCTAGTCGATGTATTCCCCGTGAGTCCATGTACCGTACCATACCCACACGTACTCCGACGTATCCCACGATTACCCACGTGTCCATCCATTTCTCTATTCGTGTTCCCCAGTGCCCTATAAGTATACATATATCACACCTGAGTCTTGGTAGTGGCCATGTGTCCTTCGAGTGTCCAAGTATTCCCCAAAGTATCTTTATGTGTAACGCCCCAAATTTCATAAACATAAATAATTACATAATCCACCTGGAAGTCAATAAAAGTAACCAAAGAAGTCTTGAAAATTCGAATATAAGAGAGTAGTTCAAGAATTTGTCACATTAGGTCAACTATCACTCCAATGTGTCCATTACGGACCAAGTGTACCACTCATGCTCTCCATACACCTCATCATGCGTCTCATTCAATTGTTCCATTCAATATAATCCGGGCATACCATAAAGGCCCCGTGTCACTCCGGGCATACCCTTTCGGGCCCCGTGTCAATATTTTCTTCCATCATTATCATTTCATGCTCAAACGATCCATTTAAGTGTCCATGCAATAGCTCAACTCAAAACAAAGCTCAAAAATCCTAGTTCGCTCTACAACCGTCAACTCCCGTCAATAAGTGCCAAACACGTCACTTGAATCCCAAGGGAACTTAAAGACTCAACAAATATCACTCACGATGTTCACGGTAGGTATCTCAAAGTGTTTCAAGTCAATAAGAACAAGTATATATAACACGTACGTTATCCGATCGAAAGCCAAAAAAGGTCAAAATAGCCAAAATTGGTGAGTGGATCGATCCACAGGCAAAAGTGGATCGATCCAAAGTCGTCTGTTCAGCAGAAATACAAAGTGGATCGATCCAAAGGCAAGAATGGATCGATCCAAAGTGGTCAAGGGTAGTTTTGACGGGTTTTGAACCGCCCGAGTATTTTTGCCATAACTTTTCACACCGAACTTCATTTTGGACGTATTATATATCAAAACGTAGGGAATTTGAAGAGCTACAACTTTGTAGTTTTATACTTTTCCTAATTTAGCATTTACATTGCCCGAAAACCATGAACAGTGCCCAATTCTAGCAGATTTTCACCCATGGTGGGGAATTTCAACCCAAACTCAAAACTACTCCTCAAACCCAGATTTCTATGGCACAAATCAACAAATAAGCATGAAATAAGGTAAAGGCATCAAATAAATCATGGATTCATCTATTAATTTCATAGATCAGTGGATTTTCAACAAGATTAACAAGCAAGTAAGAAACCCCTACCTCTTGTGATTGAGCTTGAAACCCACTCCAAATGCAAAACCCTAACCCTTGCTAAAGATCCAAGAAAAGTTCTTCGAACCCCGGAGTGAAATAAGCACACCCACGCATAGAGCACGAGATTTGGTGAAGCTTTTGTGAAGGGCCTAGGTTTGGAGCTTGAGATTTGACTTGGTTTGGAAGAGAAAGAGCTTGAGGGGAGCTATGGAGGAAGAGAGAGAGCCGACTGTTTTTTTTTGGGGAAGGGGGGGGAGTGCTTTTTGTCTCTCTCTTTCTCCACCACACACATATATACACACACCTCACCACACACTTAAGTTAAATTGCACCAAAAGCCCAAATATGACTTGTGTAAACCAATTTCACCCCAACACTACACATCACATATATCCTCTCATCACTTAACTAATTTTATCATTATATGCCATTTCACAGATTACCCCAACTTTATTTCCGGAAAAATAATTAAAATTTTCGGGTCTTTACAGCATCTCCAGTCCTAACACCTTTTTAACCCAAATTTGAGGAAAAAAGAAAAAATTGTCTAGATAACTGAGTTGTCTAAATGAGAATTATAATGGAAAATCCCACTTTCACCCCAAATTCATTTTTTTAAAATTACGAATGACATATATGTAAATGAGTAGATGATAGATTCAACTCTGACAAAGCTCCGGCGATCCTCTAGAGGCTCAGGCGACCAGGGGCGGATGTAGGATTTTCTATCAGTGGGGTCAAGAATTTACAAAGGTTGTACATATTGCATGTCTTGGGACAAGATCTATTGACTCGAGTGTAGAGTCTTGGGGAAAAATTATCAAAATATCCAGAAATTTATGTACACGTTAGTTGGAAATTTTAATCCAGCGGGGTCAATTGACCCCCCTAGCCTCTTCTTGGGTCAGCCCCTGCCGGCAACCCTCCGGAAGCTCCGATGAATATCTGGCGGCCCTACAACAGATCCAACGAGAGCTCTGACATCCAATTGAAAGATTCGGCGAAGCTTTCTTATCATTTCAAGACAAACGGTGAAGTTTCGGCGAAGATCCGACATCCTATTGAGATGTCTGGCGGAACTCCGGTGAAGCCAAAAAAATGGGTAAAGGTTTGGGGTGTCCCCAAAATAGGGAAAGAAATGGGTAAAGGTTTGGGGTGTCCCCAAAATAGGGAAAGAAATGGGTAAAATCCAAAAAAGGGTAAGAATTTGAGTAAAGATTGAAGATGGATTTTTTTATGTTTTTACCCCAATTATGGGTGTGGGTCTCAAAATGGAGAAAATTTTGTGTGCCAATCGGGTACCAGCCTGGCACGATTATGTGGTACCCTAACCCAATTATAAGATGACAGCTGGAGTCCAAGTCATGTTATGCCAGATATTTAACAGGTTAACAGAATGTAAACGTTAGCAAAACTTTTGTTACTTTTCTCTTCTTTCAAAGTTCACTTCTGCTATCTTTTCATGTTTTCAAGGCATATTTTTATATTTTTCTCTCCCTAGTTCCTCAAAACCCTACACACACAGCAAATTCTCCTCTATGCATGTTGCCAACTCTACGGCGTCGAAGACCAAAATCACCAAAAGGCTCCAAATGCTACCCGTTTGCTTGTCGCCCAAAGCTCTGTCGTACAACATCTATATACAGCCATCCTTAGGGTGGGTCTATTTGCATCCCATTTTCAACTACATACAACCCGGGCAGATTAAATACCAAAATGTTCCTCACAAAAGACCATTTAGCCCCTCCAATTACTTCATACCAACCCATCCCTCATGTAACGCCCCAAATTTCTTAAACATAATTTAAATACATAAATCCACGTGGCAAGTCAAAAGTCCACGGTCAACGTTTGACGAATCTTCCAAAGTCAATATAGTTACATCGTGAATCGACCGGATACCCATACCCATGAAATAAGTACTTTAGTTTAACTGTTATTACAAATCCGAGTCAAAAGAAATGAATCAATTAGAGTCACACAATCATCTCTTTCAAAGGGAAATATAAGTTCAAAGATGATGCCATAACTCTCCATGCTAGCTTTCAAAAATATCAATGCATGCATACACGTCACGCACTCCAAGTCATGCTCCATGTCGTGTACCTGAAATGATTAGGGTGAGCTCACTAGCCCAGTAAGAAAAAGTCTACCAGAACTAAACATAATGAAGTACATGTGTATATGATAAAAATGTTTAAGTTATGCAATAAAGCCCAAAGTTCCAAGTGAAGTAGACAAGTCGAATCCAAGCTCATGAGATCACAATTTCTTGGACTTTTTATCAAAAATATCCAACACGTGCCCAACGCATACCCAACCTTTCGTTCGTACCTAATTCATCGTATCCTTGTGTCATACGTTCGTTTAATCACTTCTTTATGAAATTCCTCGCGACACGTCCATAGGACGGCCCGAGTATCAATTCCGGGCTACTATATAGGCCCCGTATCCCTCGCGACACACCCATAGGACGGCCCGAGTATCAATTCCGGGCTACCATATAGGCCCCGTATCCCTCGCGACACGCCCATAGGACGGCCCGAGTATCATCTTCCCCTTGGCCAAGGCATAACCCTCGCGAACGTCTTTAGGACGGACCGAGTATTAAACCTAGCGACATGTCCCAAAGACGGCCCTAGTAGCAACAATTTCATGTTCTCACTTTCAATATCTTTATGTACATTAAGCGAGTATTCGCGTCATCGTGTCATGTATGCCCCGCGATGTTAGTTCATTCCACAACTCTCGTCTAGTTCGATTAGATATACACACATCGCGTAAAACATAAGGTTAATCAATCATAGAAATCCAACAAATCTATAATCATGTAAGTGAATATGTTCGGAACAAGTATCAGAACAAGAAACGAGGTTCGGAGGATGGTTATACCTAGCCAATGCCCGAAGAAATCAAAGGAATCACAAAAACATGATTTTTGGCCAAAATGGCCATCTGTATCGATACACAGGGTAGGTGTATCGATACACCTGGCCCCAAACCTAAACAGATGATCGTGTATCAATACAAACCCATCTGTATCGATACAAACCCATCTGTATCGATACAACCCATGTTTGTATCAATACAAACCCCATTACGAGCAGATTTTTGACAGCTTTTCTTGGTGCTTTCGTGGGAGTCCAAAACAACACAACCCACGTAATTTTTCAACATAATGGGCAACATTAGGACTATATAACAACAAGTTCATGAAGAAGTTCATTCATTAACAAGATCAAACACAAACCCCAACCAAAATGACTAGATATGGATTTTCAAGCAAATTCAAAGGGATAAAGCAAATTTGAGTTTAATCCACACACAAGCACTTGAGAATGCTTAGTAAAGATAGAAATTTCCCTACCTCTTTGGATATAGACAAGAAAACACCTCCAATGGTGAAACCCCAGCTCAAACTCTAAACTCCAAGCAAAATTCTTCAAACACCGGGGTGAAATGAGCACACCAACGCGTAGAGCACGAGATTTGGAGAAGCTTTTGTGAAGGGTCGAAGTCTGGAGCTTGGAATTTGGCTTGATTTGGTGGAGGAAAAGATGAAGGAGAACAATGGAGGGGGGAGAGAGAGAGCCGACTGGTTTTGGGGGGAGGAGGGAGTGCTTTTCCTCTCTCTCTTCTCTACCACAAACACACTTATACACACACACCACATGTTTTTGAATAATCGCACTCCAAACCCAAAACTCACTTGTGTAAACCAATTAGACCCCGTCATCACAAATAACACTTAACCTCTCGATGTTTAGTCATTTATAACACTTCTCATAATTTCTCACATTTCCCCAATATTACTGACAAAAATAAAAAATTAAAATTTTACGGGTCTTTACACCTCAAACCTTTTTCTATTTTTACTACATACCATCCCACTCCATTTCTTTCCCAACCTCCCTCCTTCTTCCTCCTCCTTCCTATTCCCTCTTAGGTCAGTCTTCCAAAGAAACCCATACATTCCTCCCATTCTCCTCCTCTGCCCCTCATCTCTCATCTCTCTCTCTCAATGGAAAACCTTGTTCTATCAACAATGGAAGGATCTTTTCCCTCACTAGACATGGAAGAGGAGCTCCGAAGAGTAATGAAAGAACTTAAAACTCCAACTCCACCAATGGAGATAGAAATAGAGAACACCCAAGTGTTAGAGGAAAGCATGGAAGTGGAGAGCGAGGTTGGAACCCCGGACATGAAGATTTTCGACCAAAAAACGACCCAAGACGTAACCCATTGCTTTTCCGATTTGTCTGTTGCTGATCATTTGAAACGGTTACACAGTCCCAAAAATCATAACAAATTTTGGTAGTTAATATCCGAAATTGGGTACAATTTTCGACAGTTAATATCTGAACTTTGTCTATCCAGAGACCATACAGTTGTAACGGTAGTTAATATCCAAAATTGGGTACAATTTTCGACAGTTAATATCCGAACTTTGTCAATCTAGAGACCATACAGTTGTAATGGTAGTTAATATCCGAAATGATAATCTGAATTCGGTAGTTTGTATCCGAAATATGGTACAATTGTCGACAGTTAATATATGAAAAGTGCTCGCCGATGGGTGTGGAGCGTCGGTGGTGGTGATGGGTTTAGGGAAGAGGGAGACTGTGTACGTACGAACTGAAGTTAGAAGGGAAGAGGGAGAGTTTTTGTTTCAAATTTGGGCGAAAAATTAGAAAAGGGCAATTTGGGAAATTTACCGGGATACGTGTAGTAAAAATACAAATTTGCCACGTCACCCTGGGAGGTATGTAGCAATCGGGCTGTATGTAGTTGAAACTGGGATGCAAATAGCCCCACCCCCTCCTTATCCTAAATGGAATTTCTTAACTTTTCCCTGGATTCATTTTTTCTTTATCTAATCTAATTAAATTCAAGATTCTACATTTTTATGGGGAAAATCCAAAGGAAAACTACTAAAAAAGGCATAAGATTCGAAGGCGCAAGCTTTGCTGTAGTAAGTGGTGAATTGTTTTTATTATACATTTTTTCTTATTCACTTGGTTTTTGAGATCGAAACAAGTAACATCGCACTTAATAGCGTAGAAACTTTCCCTTCATTGAACCAATAATGAAAATAGAAAAAGTGATGGTGTTAGAGCCGGAAACATACTCTATTTTTTAACCGAAAACAGAGACTTCTTAAGGTTCATGGCAAATCCAATTTTCCCAGTAACTTACATTACCAACATTACCAAAGAAAAAGAAAAAGAAAAAGAAAATCAGCTGCAACAACACAAAATTGTTCTTCACATTCAAATACAAAAGGGTTAAAATTTACATTCAACAAAAAAAAAATTAACTTAAGGAAATACAGGAACATCCAAGATCAGCTCATCCAATTAGCTGGAAATGTTTTTTAAAAAATTCGTTCATCTAAAGAGAACTATCAGAATTTGTGCTCCAAAAGCTCCATATCCTTAAACACCTACACTCCAATCGTACATATTGAACTTTGATTTCCTGTAGAAATTTCATTGAACCCCAACTTTCGATTTGAACCACTTCAAAAAAAAAAAAACCTTCAGATCTGAACCAACCTTCGATTTTCGCAAGCAGCTCACAATTTTTCATCGATACACTCTACTAGGTCAAGAATAAGTACCGATTCCAATTTGGTAGAGAGCTAGAAATGTTCTAGAAAGTAGACACAGGAAAAAAAAAAAGCCTGCTCGTGGGGAAGTGGGACCCATGAGAGAGGAGAGAGAAGTTAAACTACTGTTAGAGTATCCCCAACAATGAGAACACAAATCCTTCCTAAAAAGATTGGTGAACAATATTTTATCTACTCATATCTCTTTCAACACTCCAACAATCCTCTCTATTACTACTCTCTCTATACCATTTAAATAATATAAACTAATACATATAATATATATAGATATATGCACACACATATAAGAGGGGAGAGAGAGAGAGAGAGAGAAAATTAAAAAAAGGATTAAAAAAATGGTTTGGGAGTGAATAGTGGCTCCCTAAAAAGGGAGGGATATAAGGAGTCACTGTTCATCAAGGCAGTTTAGGGAGGCCTTTGTTGAGGCTCTTGGAGATTTAGGGTATCCGTAGTGTCCTCAATTGTTGGCCCTATGAAATCTTTATTTAGAATCAGAACCGTACAATTTGTTGGGAATATTGAATAGATCATTCATGTAAAAAATCAAATTAATTGGATGTTGGTGCCATATGTTCGGATACCATTTATATGGATGACCAATATCATTTGGAGAATACACTGTACGACAAATTTGTCTCAATTGTGTTTCTACCAATCTCCGATGATCATAAATTTTTGTACCCATAGTGTGCTCATTATTCTTGAAAAAATGAACAGTTCCGATCGCAAATAAAAATTTCATAGGGCCCACAATTGAGGTCACTACGGGGACGTAGTGATTTGACTCATAACGTACGGGAACCCCATATCCGGAGGGTTGATTTGAAGTTTGGCTCTCTATTATAGGTAAGTGTCTAAATATATGGAGGTTGTTGGGCTTGCCATAGTGTCTCCATTATTTTCCAAGAGTGAATTGCCGTATGTACCCACAGAAAACTGCAATGAAGAATAGTTGTCTTCCTCTGATTGGTTGATGGGCACCACCTGTTAAGGGTGCACACCGGCTCGGTAGCCCGCCCAACCCAGCCCGGCCCGATTTTTTTAGGGTATGGGAAAAATATTTAGGCCCATAGGGCGGGGCCAGGTTGAGATTTTAAGCCCGTTTACTAATTGGGCCGGGTTTGAGAAATTAATCTAAGGCCCATCCCGACCCAATTTAAATAATATTTTTATTTTCATACTGTAACGCCCTTAAATTTCTAAACATGAAATATATAAGATAAATCCACGGGGATAGTCATAAGTCAAAGTTTGATAAGTTCATCCAAGTCAAAAAAGTTACACGATAAGTCAACCGGGTACCTGTACCCATGAAATAAGTACATAAGTTTGAATGTTATTACAAGCCCGAGTCAAAAGAGGTGAATCAATTAGAGTTACAAGATCATCTCATTTCAAATTATAAGTTTTAAAGATGATGCCATAAATCTTCCATGCTAGCTTTCAAAGAAATAGATGCATGCACACATGTCACGCACTCCAAGTCATGCTCCGTGCTGTGTACCTGAAATGATTAGGGTGAGCTCACTAGCCCAATAGGAAAAAGTCTACCAAAACTAAATATAATGAAATACAAGTGTGGGATGAGAGATGAGGAAACGAAATCATACAATGATGCCCAAAGCTCCATGTGAAGTAGGCAAATCGAATCAAAGCTCATGAGATCACAATTTTAAGGGTTTTCGTCAAAGTATCCAACACATGCCCAACGCGTACCTGTCACGCCTTGATTTTTCATAAACATTTATATAAAATAATCCACATGGAAATCAACAACTTCCACGGTCAAAGTTAGATACAACTTCAATCTCAATTACATGATAGTCAAATGTCTACTGTATTACCCAAATGGGGATACATAGGTCTCAATGTGTTTACATATTAAAATCAAGATTTAAGCCCAAAAGCATTTACAAGATCTTCTCATATAAAAATGATAGGTATAAAGGAAATAATGATGCAACTCCTCCTTGAGTCTTTAAAGTCATGCATGCACTTCACATAAGTCCATATCATGCTCCTAATGCAGAATACCTGAAATTTATAAGGGTGAGCTCACTAGCCCAGTAGGAAAACATCTATTGATTCTAAATGGAAATGAGATGCTCATGACGTACAAGCGAAGAGACTAACTCAATACAATAAGATAAGAGATTTCTAGATAATCACTAAGAATAATATAAAACCCAAGGATCGCCAATTTAGATTAATAAGGAAGGAAATCATTTAATAAGACTACTGGAATCATGAGAAAGGCTATAAACATCACAAAGACTGATAATCACCAGTATAGACCAAATACCGCCTCATTGTAGCCGATTCATATCCGACACGTCACATGTGTCCCAAAACATTTATGTCATGCTTCTTATCCATTTGTTTCATTCATTATACTCCGGGCATACCATGAAGGCCCCGTGTCACTTCGGGCATACCCTTTCGGGCCTCGTTTCATTCCGGGCATACCATAAAGGCCCCGTGTCACTCCGGGCATACCATTTCGGGCCCCGTGTCACTCCGGGCATACCCTTTCGGGCCCCGTGTCAATCTTTTCATCATTTACTATCATTCCATGCTCAATCGACTCATTTTAGTGTTCATGCAATAGCTCAACTCAAATCAACGCTCAAAAACCCTAATTCGATCAACTATCACCACCATGGTGTCGTTAGGTGTCAAACACACAACTTGAACCTCGAGAAAACTTAAGGAATCATCAAATATGCTCAAATATATTCATGACACATATCTCAAGGCATTTCATGTCAATTAGAATGGGTATAGCAAGCACATCGCACAAAACGGGCCAAAAGGGGTCAAAAGAAGCAAAACTGCACGAAGGGGGATTTGGATCAATCCAAACTTAACTTTGGATCGATCCAAAATCAACTGGAATGCCACTAAAATAGTTTGGATCGATCCAAAATTAAGTTTGGATCGATCCAAAGTCATCCTGGGCAGTTTTGACGGGTTTGAGCAGTCCAAGTATTTTTGCCATAACTTTTCACGCCGAACTCCGTTTTCGACGAGTTATATATCAAAACGTAGGGAATTTGAAGAGCTACAACATTGCACTTTTATACCTTTCCAAATTTTGCATTGGCATTGCCCGAAAAGTGTGAATAGTAACCTGTTCAGCATATTTTCACCCAAAGTGGGAAATTTCAACCCAACTCAAATCAACAAACAAATTAACTAGGGAATCACTACTTGGAAAGCTTATGACAAGGGTGTATCACATTAAAATGACTAGATTTGCCATCACAAAGGGTAGAACAAGAACAAATGGGATTTGATCGAGAACAAGACATATATACATACAAACATCATATTTACATGAAGAATTGAATGAGGTTCCCTTACCTCTTGTGATTTAGCTTGAAATACCTCCAAGAAGCAAAACCCAAACCCTAGCTTCAAGATCCAAGAAAGGTTCTTCAAACACCGGGGTGAAAAAGGCACACCAACGCGTAGAGCACGTGATTTTGAGAAGCTTTCGTGAAGGGGCTAAGTTTGGAACTTGTGATTTGGCTTGGATTGGTGGGAGAATTGGAGAAGAGAGCTATGGAGGAGAAGAGAGAGAGAGGCCCGACTGTTTTCTTTGGGGAAAGAGGGGGGCTTTTTCTCTCTCTTTCTCTCACACCACACATCTATAAACCACACACACCACATATCTGGCATAATTGCACCACAAGTCCAAATATTTCACGTGTTAACCAAATCAACTCATACAACACTTGTAACATCTAATCCTCTCGTACTTATTCATTTTCATCATTTTACACAATTCCTCACATTACCCCAATGTTATTTAGAAAAATAAATGAAGAAGATTTTACGGGTCTTTACAGTACCCGACCTCTCACTCGTGTCTAATTCGTTCATATCCTTGTGTCGTAAGTTCATTTAACCAATTCATTAAGAAGTTCCTCGCGACACGTCCATTGGACTGCCCGAGTATCAATTCTGGGCATCCATATAGGCCCCGTATCATCTTACCATTGGCCAATGCATAATTCCTCGTGACACGCCCAAAGGACGGACTGAGAATCATTCCGGGCTATCTTTCGACCCCGTATCATTCCTTTCAAGTTCTCACTTTCAATTTAAGTACATTAACCACGTGTTCGTGTCATCGTGTCACTCACGCCCCGCGATGTTAGTCCAAACCACAATCCTCATCAAGTTCGATCAAATTCGCACATATAGCGTAAAACATAAGATTAATCTATCATGGAAACTCAAAGAATTTCTAATCGCACAAGTGAATAGGTTCAGAACAAGTATCGGAACAAGAAACGAGGTTCTGGGAGTGGTTATACCAAGCAAATGCCCGAAAGAATCAAAGAGAACCACAAAAACAGAATTTTGGGCCAAAATGGCCACGGGTATCGATACCCAGAGTGGGGGTATCGATACCACTGATTTGAAATTTGAACAGAACACTGGGTATCGATACCCAACCCTTTGGTATCGATACCCAACCCCTTACGAGCAGATTTTTGATAGCTTTTCTTGGTGTTTTCATGTGAGTCCAAAACAACGCAACCCAAGTAAATTTCCATCACAATAGACAACATTATGACTATTTAACAACAAGTTCATGGGGGAATTCATTTAAGAGCAAGATCAAACACAAACCTCAACCAAAATGACTAGAAATGAGTTTTCAAGCAAAATCAAAGGGATAGATCAAATTGGAGTATCATCCACACACAAGCATTTGAGAATACTTAGTAAGGATAGAAATTTCCCTACCTCAAAGAGATTAGTGAGGTGAAGGACAAGCCCTAGCTTTCCAAGTGAAACCCAACCAAAAGTTTTATCACCTCCGGAATGAAAGAGCACCACCCACGCGTAGCTTGCGAGATTTCACGAAGGTTTTGTGAAGGAGTGAAGTTAGGAGTGTGAGATTTGGAGGTTTGGTGGAGGATTTAATGGAGAAAGTAATGGAGGAGGGAGACAGAGAGAGCTAGCCGGAGAGAGAGGGAAGAGATGGGTTTGTGTCTTTCTCTCTTACTACACACACTCCTAAAGTATATTAAAAATTACACCCCTAGTCCAAATGTGACTTGTGTAATGCAATTGAGTTCATATCCACGTATAACACCACATAATCTAACACTTAAACATTTTAGACATTTCCAACATTATTTCCGGAAAAATTATTGAAAAAAAAAAACACGGGTCTTTACACATACTATATGTATACACATACATGTTATCGCTGGAACCTAGTTGCTTAGGATTTGTTTATCTTAATGAAAGTGACATTGATGAAAATACATTCCAAGTACTACCTATGTAGACTGTAGAGAATATCTTTGAAGTAATAGCAATTTGTTAAGAAAATTTTGAAGTTATTTTCCCCCTAAAACTACTGTCTTATACTAAATTTTTAATTTTATTGTGCTCTACAAGATCTGCTGTAAAAAAGTGTGATTTTAAAGGAGAGATACTCAAGGAAAGTTTTTACATGTTAGAGTTTCATCTTTTAGAGCACTTTAATTGTTCATTTTGAATTTTTTTTTGAGAATTTAGAACTTTAAGTATATTATTACAGTTGTAGTTCATAATTATGATCGTTATGGTTGATTAATTTATGTTTGTAACACAATGCTTTAGAAAAATAAATGGGCTTGTTGGACGGGCTTGGGAAATTAAAATTATAATTGTGCCAGGTTTGGGCATATTAAATGAAGCCCGATTATTAATGGGTCGGGCTTGAGAATGGATAAATCTCATTATTATCTAGTATAAGACCGGCCCGAACCCGGCCCCACCCGGTGTTTATGCACCCCTACGACCTGTGCATGCCAAACCCAAAATTTTATCGTCAAAATGGGTCAAGATTAGGAGAATTTTTTTTGTGCCGGGTGGGTATTGCCCTCGTGGTACCCACTCGGCAATCTCAGCGGTCCAAAGCGCGATCCAACGATCCAGAAGAGGAGAGAGAAAAAGAGGAGAGAGAGTGGTCAGATGAGAGGAGAGAGAGAATCAATCTGGGCCGTCCAAAACACTTTTGGACGGCCAAGCAACGGCCAAGATCGTGCTCGGCTTGGACACATGGTACCCATTCGGTACCCAAATCTTTTTCCAAGATTAGAGTTGGGGGGAGTTCTCCAATAAATTTTATAAAAAATATAAGATTTTATGAAATCTCTTCACAAATAAATAAAATTAAAAATTTAATTTTACCAAATTTTCATAAAATCTATTGGAGAACTCCCCTTTCTCTAATGCGGACCCCTAATGTATAAGATGCAATTAGAAGTGATTCCGTGTATAAACCAACGACAACTCAGATATGTCATAGACGGGAGATGGGATTGCTTTGGACGCAACATTGTACAATCCTACTGGACCATCATCATCTTACTTTTCTCTCTCCTCCTCCGCTTCCATAAGGAAAGAACGAATTTCTGTTTCTAGTCAGTGAAAAATGTGACGATTCGTAAGACATACCAACAATGGATCCACGAAACAACTCATCGGTACTTTATTACTATTTGGGATCCCCCCCTTTTCTCTACGGAAGATACATACAAGATTGATTAGTGTGTGTGTGCATATATTACATCTATATTCCAGTTCGTTTTCATAGTATGTGCTTGGATTTGAATTTTACTCAAATCTCATCAATTTTACTCCATTGATTTGGTGATGATGTGTTGTTGATTTGATTATTTTAGGTTTCGAGTTCTCTGACAATAGGCGAGCGATTCTGCGCTGCATTCATACCGATAATTGCAATAGCTGAGATTCTGATTTACGCCTTCTCTGGTTGCTTTGAATGCCAACAGTCCACAAAGAAAAGAAGTCGTTACGGCTACCTAGAGCTATCTCGACTCGCCGACGAAACTCGGTGTAATCATTTTTCTCAATCCCTGAAATTCCATTTCTTTCTTAATTTTCCTTCCGATTTCCTCGTACATATGTAATAAGGATTATTCTTATAACAAAATTAAAAAAAATATAAAGAAGACGACCAAACTACTCGAGCTCCTATTTTCAAGTGACTTGACTCATATGCACTAGCAAAATTCAAAGACGTTCTTTTTAAAAGGTTTGTTAGCTTGAACCAGCTAGTACTCTGCTCGTTAAGCTTATTATATGTGAAAGGATCATCAAGTTACTCAAGCTCAGGTCAATTGAAATTGTTTGAGATTGGCTTATATGATTATCGAGTCAAGCTCTATAACATTTTCAAAATCCGCATACATTTGCCATACCAAACTTGAACAACCAACTGAAACCTTAGTTTTTTTATTTCGTTTGCAGTTACTGTTAATGAAGTTGAGGCATTGTATGAGTTGTTCAAGAAGCTAAGTTGTTCAATTATTGACGATGGTTTAATTCACAAGGTATAGTTTGTGTTTCACTATTTGATTGCTATATGTTATTTCCTTTTTTTCTTATGTAATTGGGACTTAAGGCTCAGCGCAGTTTGTTCAAGTTACTGGCTTTAGGTATTGCAGGTTCTATGCTACTTTGAGTATCATGGTGCGATTTAGCTGTTTGGAGTACCATTATTAGTCAATTAAATTTTTAATGAGACAATTTCGTTTGGGCTTCAGGGGAGTTCTATTGCAATTTGTTCACTGCAAAAATAAAACCAAATCATAGCAAAAGGTTAAGGACAATTGCAATCAACTACAGATGTGATTTACCAAGAACCTAATTTGTTTATTTGCTATATGTTCATACCAAATACTTGAGTTTGATGCTAATGAAAGTGGCTCTCAAGTCATTGGTTTTTGAGGAATTTGAGGATTAACATAAGATTTAGTTTAGCTTTTCGTGAATTGCTAATGCTGCTGTGGCTGGTTGACGTGCTGCTCAGGTACTATCCAACACGGTTTAGTCCTATTAGCATCAATCTGACGAGTGAAATGGAAAGATAAGACTGTAAAGCTCTTTCTGTCTTTAGAACTAAAATCCGATCTAAGCATGTTTGAATGAAAAAGTGACTGCTAAAACCTCGGGCTTGGTATTCACTTTAACCAGTGAAAGGTAATGACAAAAAAACATCCAACTCAAAACCAATTGACAATGAGTGGAGAGGCTGCCCAAACTCAAATAATAGTTTTGGAGGTTATAATTAGCCGATGTGGGACAAGCTCTAACAACATTCACCTCAACATACTGACCTACTCGATCGTTCTTGGCATACATGACACCACAATGTATAGAGTATTGACTTGTGCACACGAAGCATTGCCCTGGTTAGTTTCCAGAGTTTTGTTGAAAATTTTCGCCGTCAGGAGGCACTGATGGAAATGACAGATTTATACCCTGTCAGTTATTGAGGTAGAAGGGGAGGAATGGGTACATGAATTAGTATTTTCCATCTGGGATCAGGAACGGGGTATGTTAAATCCGATTTCACCCCATGTTGTTGCCATCCCTACCGGTAACTCTAGTTTCTTTTTTTCTTTGTACTATACTTTTTTTGGTAAATGAGTTTTGGTAATCTTGGCTCTTCTAGAAACTTATGAGTATATTTTGATTCTTGAGCTTCATGAAATTTTTTAGATTGTGGGTTAGTTTGAGGTAAAAGGAGATCTCATGTTGTTAGGTAGAGCTTCCGTCTCAAGTAGAAGACTAAGCGAAAAGTGAAAAGTCTATACCTTAGTCATGTTGGCACCATTGGAATATTTCTATATTCGATTGAACTTCATCTTTGTAGAGCAAACTATGCTCACGAAGCAAGCTTAGTAGACCTGAATGTCAACCTTCTCTATTATGGGTATATATTGCACCCTCGTATCTTCGGCGTGAAGAGCATTGGTGATACTTGGAGCCCTTTTCAGGTTATTACTTAGAACTTGTAAATGAAAGATGGCTTTTACTTACCATCCGAGCATCCTAAAAGGATATAAATAGATTAGTGTAATCAATATGGCAAGTATAATCTACAATTCCTCTAGTTTGTGATTGGTTTTAATTTTTATCTTCTGCCTATCAACTTATCAAATCTGCATCTGACCAATTTTGTGAAAATATGTTGTTATATCATACATATACTTCTTTTCCACCATAAATCTAAGAGTATGTTTACGTTTTTGTTTGATGCTTACTTTGCAGGAAGAACTTCAGTTGGCGTTGTTCAGATCTCCAAATGGCGAAAATCTTTTTCTAGATCGGGTAGCAACTACTTATTTGTGTTTGATAATTTCTTTGGCATACAATCTCCTCCTAATTTGCATGCAAGGAAAACATGGTTCTACCACCACTTTGATTTTTTCCGATTTGCCAAATTTCACTTTGAAGATAGATGAAGGGCTCCTGTTGACAAGGATCAAATTTCTTATACGCAATAAAAGAAGAAGATGACCCATTGAGCGCTTCGCGTTTAATGTGTCTGATTTGGTTATAATTGGGGACAGAGCTGGTCCTTCCCTAGATGATTTAGTCCCTGACCTGATGTCCAAATTTTCAAAAGCCATATAGTTAGCCTCTGTTATCCTTGTCAAAAGACTCACAAGGAAACAAACAAAAAACCTCCTCGTCCAAAGGCTTAAAAAAAAGGCAAGAAAGAAAGAAATCCATTGTGGGAGGCGCTTCACCGGAGTTGCCCCTTTGGCCCCTCTGGTTCGGTACGGAGAGGTGACTAAACCTTGCTAAAACCCTAAGTGTTGGCCTAAAAAGAAGACCTGCACACTGAACAACCGTGTTAGTGCCAAGCCCCCGGATGGTGGTTGTCTGGGAAGGCACTCCGACGGTCAAGTAAGTGACTAGAGAAGGTGAAATGAACTAAAAAGCTTCAAGAGAGAGAGAGAGAGAGAGAGAGAGAGAGAGAGAGAGTTGGTTATGAGAGTTGAATGCTATTGAATGCAGAGAGAGAGAGATCCAGAGTGAGGTAGGTGAATGCTGCTTTTATAAGTGAGATGGGGTGTGTCTCCCACGCCCCACGTACGTCTCACATGCACCCATACCTAACAATTACCTGGTCCGGTTAGAATGTCTTGGGCATGCCCCATTCTTCGGCTGACATCATGACGTAGCGCTTTGGCTGACGTCACGCCTAATACACCTGGAGGGTCAACTGGTTTGGGAGTACTCCCCGTTCAACCACATGGTCCTGCGGGCAAAGCCTGCTCGGCAGTTGACTGGCACCATTAATTCTCTGTTAGGCATGCCTTGGCCGAGCCCCTGATGTCTACCGAGCGCTATCAAATAGGTCTACCCGTCTACCCGAGCGCTATTAACCATCCGACATCCATCGATTCGGTCTAGTCAACGCTCGGTGCAGAGATTGCGATAGTTACCGAGGGGAAGGCCTGCCGGATCCATCGATCCGAGTGATAGGCAATTCGGGGTCCCTTCGAGAGGACCCAACCGAGGGGGCTCACACTGTGCCTGTCATCCTGGCGATAGGGTAGAGTTTTGTCTTGAAATTTGTTGCGCCCGGCGCCGAGTTGACCCCCACCGAAGTCATATATTTTTCGGCGGGATTGAGTCGGTTTGAACCACGTTCGCTTTTGTCATTTTGGATAGGTGACCCGTTGTCCTTTCACATTCCTAAGGGATAGGGGTGAGCCTATGGACCGTCGTGAATCCGGCCGCCACATCCTCCTTTGGGGATATGGAAAAAAATCAACCTTATCAATTACATTGATTTTTAATGGGACAATTACCACTAAGTCCACTTTTGAGAAAATAATTCCCACCGGGTAAAGTTTTTTTTTTTTTTCTATCTATCAAAGTGCTTAAATTCAAAGTGCCTAATCCCCCAAACGCTATGAAAATGTCTGAACCCCAGACCTTATGAAAGTGCCTAAATCTCCCAAAATCCTATGAAAGTGCCTAAACTTCTAAAATCCTATGAAACCGTATGATACCCTAAGTGCCTAAACCCCCAAAAAAGTTAGACCCAGGAATAGTGTGCGTGGTTGTTTCGGTTTTCTAATAAAAAAAAAAACAAACTTGACCTAGTGGTAATTAAGTTTCAACCCTTGACCTTTTGGGAATTAAGTTTCCAAAATGTGACCTACAGGTAATTTTCTGATTTCTATTTTGTACATTGCCATAAATAGTACTAGCATTGTGCCCGTTCACTGAACAGGAGCACCAAAATAGTTATTTTGACTTAAAAAAATAAGATTGATTTTAAGCAGCAATCAACCAAGAAGAAAAAAATTTAACTTTTTTTTGAAAAAAAAAACTAAGAAAATATAAACAAAAATGCAAAAATTACCCCTCTTCCCTCTAAAAAAAAAACTCTCTTAACTCCCAACTCCCTCCCCATCCCATGTCTTCCCAACGTCCCCCTTTTCTCTATTAATTTTTTTTAAAAAAATCAACATTCTAGGAATTTAAGGATGAGGGTTTGGAGGCTTTTGAATGCAAAATACATTTTCTATAGACTATAGAGTATTCATTGATGAAATTAGGTGCTGCAATAATATGATGTGATGCAGGATAAATTAGGTAAACTTTGGCCTAATACTGCTTCCTGGAAGTGAATTTTATGGTTATTTTGTGTATGGTAGCCGAAGCCTTACGTGGTTCTTACTAGTGTTCTAAACGGCCGACCAGTCCCCACCTTGGTGGTGGTCCAACACCTAGTGCTTAGTCGGCGCCTAGGTTCTAGGCGGCCCTTCACCTGTAATTACCACCCGACTAGCACCTATCTTTTTTTAGAACATTGGGTCTTACTCTCAAAAGGTAAGATAAGTTCCAGGTCTGCTTTTTTTATCTAGGCCATGACAAGATATTCATTAGTTACTGCTGGAATTCTTTTCAGATGAATGAAGTTTTTGCCTAACTTATTTATAGTTGGCATTTTGAAAGCAATGTTGGCTAGATGTTAATTTCGCATACTTACGCGATTGTTTCATTTGAATTCCAAGGTTTTCGATCTATTTGATGAAAAGAAAAATGGTGTAATTGAATTTGATGAGTTTGTCCATGCACTCAGTGTCTTCCATCCATATGCACCTAAGGAAGACAAAATAGACTGTAAGGGATCAGATGCTATCTTTTTTATTCTTATAACCAAAATGCAGCTCATGAATCTAACCTCTTGGTGGGTGGTACCTTTATGTGGTCTTGCAGTTGCTTTTAGGCTTTATGACTTGAGGAAGACTGGATTTATTGAGCGCGAAGAAGTAAGTATACTGCACTGTGAATAAGCATTTTTGCCAAAAGTAAGTCAAAACATATACTCTTAGGAACATAGACGGTTGATACCACACTGTGTTTGGAAGCGTTGAAACTCTTGAATTCATTATTAAGGCTGCTTGTGAGCTGTTTCCCTCTCAGTGAATACGCCCGATATTTTTGGGAAATTGTCACATTGACTTCCCTTGTGTGCTTAGATGAGGATGTAAGCATATGAGAGTACATATTTGATTCCCATGCACAAGGCTACTGATACAATCGTCAGCCTGAGTTAACAAGGATCTTGGGGACCTTGGGTGTATGAGTTATCATATAGTTGATTTCCATCTATGGTTTTATATTCATTTTTCCTCTTATGTTTGGTATTCTTGATATTCCGGACCTGTAAAAGATTAGACTGATACTCCTAATAATCCTTCTGATTGCAAGAAGTTTGCAATTGCTGCCAGGCTTTTGCTTAGGCAGTCAACTGGTCATGTGGCTCATCTTTCATTCTATGTTACAGCTCTTAATGCTCTCGTGAGCCAGCATTCTATATAGGTTTTCCTGTTGTTTGAGGGTCAAGGCGAGAAAATCAAATTTTCAAAATTTAGTCAGTCAAGTTTCTTAGTTCCTTAATTATTTAGGATATTTTCCACGGCTTGAAACACACTCATTTTGGTGTACAACATTTATCTCTGGACTTGTACGTATACTTGTTTGTATTACTTGAGAGGGACAGAGAGAACAGAAAGTGGAGATCAGAAAAGAGAAAAAAGTAATCAATTCCTGAATAATTGAAAGGCTGGCCTTCCTTACACCTGTTTGTTCCACTGAAGTCCCATTTTTGGTTTCTGTTGTCATGACATTTCTAAATTGTCCCGAGGTTGAAACGTTGTCAGAATCAAAGCTTCTAAGAAGATGTTCCTTTTTGCATGTCACTTGGTTGCAGGTGAAGCAAATGGTGATTGCAATTATGGTGGAAGCTGACATGAAGCTATCAGATGATCTTCTTGAGGCTATTATTGACAAGGTTAGAGTTTGACAAATTTAGAGTGCTTTTTCGTTGATTTTATTGTATCTTTAAAGAGCATTTGATAATCATTAAATGATACCTTGTGCAGACATTTGCCGACGCTGATGCTGACAGCGACGGTAAAATCAACAAAGAAGAATGGAAAGCTTTTGTTCTTCGACATCCTAACCTCTTAAAGAACATGACTCTTCCTTATTTGAAGTACGCCTCTTGCTCGCATGTGGTCTTGTACTCTTCCTTTATTTCTCTTTCAGATGAGAAATAACTTCAGAATTCTCTCTCAAGGAAAAAATTGGGAACCAAAATGAAAAAACTGCCAAACAATGTATTTGTTATCTGTCACTCTTTATTGCAACAGGACAGTTCCATAATCTGGATGTCAATTTTGGTATGATACCCCGATTGCTTAACTGGAGCGTCTGTTTGTTTTAGTTTCTATTTGAACTGAATGAATTGGTGACTGTTTCCTTGACATTGAACTTAATTGAGTTGCTTTTTCAACTCCAGGGACATCACTACTGCGTTTCCAAGTTTTGTATTCAACACTGAGGTTGAAGACTGAGATTTCAAGGTCCTCCTTCTGCAAATGGAATGAAATCCTTATATAAAAATATTGGCGGCTATTGAGCTTAAAGCATTGTTGAATTAGCGTCCGAAAAGGCTTTGATCCAGGTCAGTAATTCTTACATCATTGCTGGAGATGCTGAAGATGCTGCCCGTCCAAAGCAAGTTTCCAAACTACAGCGTCGCTTGATTCGATTCTATTCCCTCATTCATTTTGCAGAATTCAGATAGAAGCTTTTGCATTATATTTGTACAGTATTCAAGCAGAAAAAACTTAAAGAATATTTCTGAGTTCGATTATTTTGTGTATGCCTTCAAATTGGATCTGTAAATTTATTCGTAGAGAATTGTAGATAGATGTAACTAGTACTCATCTGGTGATTGCTTAGGCTAAAACTTGTTTGAGACCAGTTCGAAACCTAAAGAAGTCATGGTTAGATTTTGAAGTTATTTTGAAGTGGCCCATGTTAAGAGTATAGTAATACAGTTGCTTAGGCACCGACTTTGCATTGTAGAAGTGTTGGCCCGAAGTGTAGGGCTAGGTCGGTTGTAGCATAATACTCGGAAGTCCGAGGTCGAATCCACAGGTAACGTGAAAGAGCGCTAAGTAGAGAGTCGCTTTGCTTGTGGTTTTAGCGTTTAGGCAAGCTAACCTTTTTGGTGTGAGTTTTGATTTGGGATTCTCTTTCTATCTCCTAACTTACTAAAGTAGATTTTGACAAGAAATTTAATAAAGGCTTGGTCTAGGGGTTCAATCAACCCATGACTGAGAATATTTAAAGCTTCTCAAAGACAAGTGAGAGTCAATATACGACCTTGCTCTCACTCAGAAAATTTATCAATGAAAATCAAATTTTACACAGAAGTGTGAGGCGAGTCCCGCGAGGAGACATACTTTGGGTGGGCTTGACAAGGGAGAAGGTTGAGGTGCGAGTCCCGCGAGGAGACATACTTTGGGTGAGCTTGACAAGGGAGAAGCTTGAGGTGCTTGTCATGCTTAAGCGGGTACTTGTCTCAAATCGCTTGGTGGGTGGAAATGATGAACCACAGGGTGCAACGAGGACATTGCGATCTTAAGTGGGGGAGAGAGAGCCACATCAGTGGGTTATGGGGAAAATCGAGTAATATTTAACGAATGTTGAGCGACTATTGTATTAATCTTTTGAGCCACGTGGTTAGCCTAAGAGTTAGCAGGTCCGCTGTGGCAGGTCATTATATAAACGACCCTACTAACAGAGGTCAAATTCTCTCACAAACCCATGTTAAGCACAAAATAGTGAGAAGTTATCAAATATCCTAAGCCATCGAGTGAAAATCACCCCATGACTAAGCCTATGGAACTACTCACCCATGGAAGAAGTAAGAATCAAAGGAAAAAACAAGGAAATGAAAAATATGGAGATAATGGAAATAAGGACGAGATCTATATAGTTAATGAAAGTAGCTACAACATTAATGAAAAGAAGTCTTTCCTTTTTGTGAGTCGACAAATTGTGGATTCATTATCCAATTTAATTTCATCATTTACCAAGTCACAGTACATGTTTAATTGAAAGGATTAGCTAATAGGATAAGTAGATTGGTTTACATATAACTTTCAGTAGTAATCAACACATCCCTATTGTACAATCTATATTAGGCTATATTAGATGACCACAATCTTGAGTAGAAATGAGAATATGATTACGAGAATCAAATTCTTGGGAATTTACTTGAATAGAAATATGAGAATTAATACCTGGAGTAATTTATCACATTTGGAGTAGGAGGACAAGATCCCTTTTCTTGGTCTTTTCAATTGATTTTTCTTCTCACACCATTTTGATTGGTTCTTCAGCATAGCCTAGCAGTGTTCGAAGTGGAATGCAGTGCCGTTGAATTTCTTGTACATATCTCTTGTTGAAGTCATCTAAAAATAATATAATCAATATTAATCGGTACGTTACAAAGAAAGGATAAATGAAAAATATATACAAAAAATGATAACTAGTACCTTGTTGCCTCGTTTACGCCACTTTGATTCAGTGATTCAACCTTAGCATAGCCAAGGGCGGATCTACATGCATCTTAGGGTGGGCTTTAGATTTGCCCAAGTAAAGTCTATGAGCACGCCTCCCACACACGAATCTTGCACGCACAACCCACTTGGTGTTGCCACGTAAAAGCTGGGACCCACCCTCACGCACCCCACCCTCTAATCGTACAACATTCTCTCTCTTTTCCCTCTCCTCTCTTCTCTCTCTTTTCCCACCCATAGCATTTTCTCTCCCTATCTACCCCAGAGAACCAAAACATTAATTCTCGCTCTCATCCCACCACCACCACAACCGCCGCCGCCGCCAACAACCACCACCCCACCGACAACAACCACTACCGCCGACATCAAACTCCGAAAACAAAGCTCAAAAATTTCAGCCCTTGAATATCCGGTATAATACACACACTCAATTGGATTTTTGTAGTGTTTTATCTATTTCTAAGCTGTTGGATTGTTGTGGCCAAATAGCCCAACTCTAGTTGTGGCCAAATAGCCCAACTATTTGTGTAATAAATTGTGATGGATAAACCAATTAAATTGAAAAACCTCACCGTGTTATGGTGCACCACATATACACGATATCATACACATCACTTCATGCATTGCATATAATTTAACTATCAACTATTATCATTGTATTTATCTAGTTTCCTGAAAATTGCATATTACATATACATGTGGCATTATCTTATGTGTTGAGAGAATTATGGGATTGAGTTTTACCAAGTCAACTTGATGGAGGTTTGATTTGGATGAACTCAACAAATGACTGTTGAGAATAGGATAAGTAATGCTCCTAGAAAAACTCACTTATGGTTTTGACTTGGTTAACTAGCAGACAGTTGTGGATATATATGAGTCCTTATATTGTGGGAAGTGGTTACATGTATGAGTATATTTATATCCTCATACGGCTCAGGAAATTATCCATCGATCAAAAGCCTTTTGCAGGCTAAAGCCCTACTGCCTCCAGTTATATTTTATAAAGTTAAAACCTCCCTTTGTTCTTGCCGGCCAGTTTTTCTGTTGTTTCTTTTTCTTACATATCATCCATATAGAATTGCTTGGAGATGGAAAAGTATTGAGATAAAGTGGAAGTTTCAAAGCCTTACATTGGTATCTGAGCATTGGGCTGGCTCCATTTTCTCAATTTAATCCCATTTCCCTCACTTCTGCACCAAGCAGTACAACATACGAAAAGTTCTCACTTTTTGGCAATTTGTTTATTCATTGATTCAAGCCTCACCTACCTGAAGCTTAGTTGGACTCAAAGCCACATCAAAGATTGTTGCGTGGAGTTTGATATTCAGACTTCTGTGGTAGTATTTCCGCTGCACAAAAGGTGTTTGTGAAAAGTCCTCTACGAAATTCGCAACAGCAGCAACTTTCAATTTCCGATTTTGGCTTGAGCAAATAAGCTATCAGCAACGTGTGGTCTTAGACTTGCACAATTGGATGAGTTCTTTCCATTTTTTAAGTAAAAGTTAATTATGGCCTCTAAAGCAATTAGTCATGAGCTTAGCAAAACGGAAAAACTTAGTGGGACTAATTTTCCCACTTGGAAAAGGAGAATTAAGCATATTCTTTATCAAGACAAAGTACAATACACACTTGATACCACTTTAGAACCACTAGGAGAAAATGCATCGGCCACAGTTAGAAGAAATTATGAAAAGTTTTCTGAAGATGATAAGAATGCTAGAGAAATCATGTTAACCTACATGGAGCCTGATGTGGAAATTATGTTTGAAGATCATCTTACTGCTAAGGCTATGTTTGATGCTATTTCTGTGTCATATGGAACTGCTTCTGCATCGTATGTTCAATAACTGTTTGATAAATATACTAATGTTAGGATGAAGGAATCTGACTATGTAATTGAACATGTTAACAAAATGATTGTGCTTGCTAAAGAGCTTGCTACTCATGGTAATCCTATTCCTGGTAAGTTACAGGGGTCAACTGTGCTTCATAGTCTCGCACCTACTTGGGACTCTGTAGTAATGACCTTGAATCTTTCAAACACAATAGTCACTATGAATAACCTTCCCATGACCTTGGGACTCTGTAGTAATGACCTTGAATCTTTCAAACACAACAGTCACTATGAATAACCTTCCCATGACCTTAGGAATAGAAGCACAGAGAAGGGAAAAGAAAAAGAATAGTGAATCACTTTTCACTACAGCGCCTATTTCACAAGGGCCTAAACCAGCACTAGAACCTTCATCATCACATGGGCCCTCTTCTTTTAATAAATCTCGACAAAATTTTTTGAGGCCTAACAAGAAGGATTTTAAGAAACATGGCAAGCCATTTAATAAGTTCAACAACCGCCAGAACAATAAGGTTTTTAAAGGTAATTGTTTTACCTGTGGCAAACCCAGACATCGTTCTTTCAATTGTCCCGAGAAAAGGAACAATAATAACGACAATAATTATAATGATGGTGGGAGAACTCGTGACCTGATTTGTGTAGTATGAGTCCTTGCTTGTTGATAGTGATGGTAATGCTTGGTGGATCGACTCGGGATCTTCTCGGCATGTGGCAAAGACTAAAGAGCACTTTGTGGATATAAAAGAGGTGCAAGCCGGCAACCATGGTCTTTGCATGGGCAATAACACTTTCTGTGATGTTTTGGGAGTTGGCTCTATTAGACTCCATTTGCCTGGACAAACCAACCTCCTTCTTACCGATGTGTTCTATGCGCCCAACATGCGTAGGAATCTTTTGTCCATGCCACGGTTTGACGAGAAAGGTTATGAAGTGCGTTTCAGGTCTGGAAAGGTGTCTGTGGGTAAACATGGGAGAATCTTGTTTTGGGGGGTTAAGTGTGATGGTCTTTATCGTCTGAATGTAAATGATTCTGCTTTGATTAATAATATTGCATCGTCTTCTTCTGCTTATATTGAGGCCTCTTGTGATGTTGATGATGATATTGATATCTCTTATTTGTGGCACATGAGACTTGGTCACACTAACAAAGTTAAACTTAAGAAAATGAGTGATATGGGTTTGATACCACAGCTGAATGTCAATTTTGATATCTGTGAACCTTGTCTCACTGGAAAAATGACTAGAAAACCTTTTGGTAGAAGAGATAGTAATGACCATCCATTAGATATTGTTCATTCTGATATATGTGGTCCACTAAATGTCAAAACACATAGAGGGATCGAGTATTTCATTACATTTATAGATGATCATTCTAGATATGGCTATGTGTACTTGATCCATAAAAAATAATAAGCTTTGGATAAGTTTAGAGAGTAGCTGAGGTAGAAACTCAATTGGGAAGAAAAATCAAAGCTTTACGAACTGATAGAGGAGGTGAGTATGTCATACCTTTTTGATGATTTTTGCACCCATCATGGGATAGTACACTATAAGACTATGGCTAGTACACCACAACAAAACGGAGTCGCCGAAAGGCGTAATCGAACATTACTTGACATGGTTAGATCAATGCTAAGTCATTCAAATCTAGGTGCTCTTTTTTGGGGAGACGCTTTGAATACAGCTGTTTATTTATTGAATAGAGTATTGTCTAAGCCTATTAATATGACTCCATATGAACTTTGGACTGGTAAGAAACCTAGTTTGACTCATTTGAAAATTTGGGCCTCATCCGCCCATATCTTAAGTACCCAGTCAACAAAGGGGAAAACTTGATGCTAAAACTATTAAAGGCACATTCATTGGATATCCTGAAATTTCAACTGGTTATAGATTTGCTGTTTATCATAGTAATGGTTCCATGGGAATTATAGAAAGTAGAGATGCTGCTTTTTTAGAAGATTCGATAGACCCTAGAAATCCTAAGAAATTAGTTGATTTATTTGAAATAACCAGAGAACGGGAACATGTAAGTACTGAAATTCCATTGCAGCCTAGTTCTAACCCACATGATACCTTGACAGCTATTAGAAGAGAGAGACAGCCTCTATCCCATTTGAAAGATTATTTTACATTTGTTAATGAGGAAGAATTAGATGACCCGCTGACTTATCGTGAAGCCATGTCCTCTTCGATTCCAATAAGTGGAAACAAGCTATGGAAGAAGAATTAGAATCAATAAATAAGAACGAGGTTTGGGATCTTGTAGACTTGCCCAAGGATAGAAAACCTATAGGTTGCAAATGGGTTTTAAAGAAAAAGTTGAAGCTAGATGGAACAATAGATAAATACACGGCAAGATTAGTAGCTAAAGGCTTTACGCAAAAAAGAAGGCATAGATAATGAAGAAACTTATTCCCCCGTAGCTAAGTTTACTTCTATAAGAATTTTGATGTCTATTGTTGCCTATTTAGACTTGGAATTACACCAAATGGATGTAAAAACAGCTTTCTTGAATGGTGAGTTGATGAGTTGAAAGAGGAAATCTATATGAGGCAACCAGAAGGATATGAAATCCTAGATGAAAAAGGATAAAGTCTACAGATTGAAAAGATCGCTTTATGGACTGAAACAATCTTCTAGACAATGGTATTATACGTTTCATAATGCTATAACAATGTTTGGGTTTGTTCCTAATAGTTTTGATCATTGTGTTTACATGAAAAATAGTGGGAGTTGCTTTATGATTTTATCTCTGTATGTTGATGATATGTATGCAATGTTGTGTACAAGACCAGACATTAGTTATGCCGTGAGTCTTGTTAGCCGATTTCAAAGTAATCCGGGTATTCCTTATTGGCTAGCCATTAAAAGGATACTCTGATATTTACAAGGGACAAAAGGCTTAAAACTAACATATCAAGCTGAAAGCTTAGAGGTTATTGGCTATTGTGATGCTGATTTTGCAGGTGATCAAGATGATCGAAAATCCACCACCGGTTATGTTTTTACCTTAGGAGGTGGAGCTACATCATGGGCTAGCAAGAAACAAAGTTCTGTAGCTCGTTACACGATGGAAGCTGAATTTATTGCATGTAGCACTGCTGCTACTGAAGCTGTTTGGGTGAAAAGGTTTTTAGAAGATTTGAGACTTGATCAAATAAGTGGCAGCAAGATCCAGTTGATGTGTGACCATCAAGCAGCGATTGCAACCATTAAAAATGGTGAGGTTGGACCAAGAGGCAAGTATATAGAGTTGCAATACCATTATATTTTAGACATGATGCAAAAGGGTGAGCTGTTCGTTGATTACATCTCTACAAAAGAGATACATGATTGTTGATTGTTTCAGAAAGCCCATTGGTTTCGAAGATTTCAGAAAACATGTTTATGCTATGGGCTTGAGATATGATTAAAATTGTATTCGGCTTTTTGGCCAAGTGGGAGATGTTGGATTGTTGTGGCCAAATAGCCCAACTATTTGTGTAATAAATTGTGTGATGGATAAACCAATTAAATTGGAAAATCTCACAGTGTTATGGTGCACCACATATACACGATATCATACACATCACTTCATGCATTGCATATAATTTAACTATCAACTATTATCATTGTATTTATCTAGTTTCCTGACAATTGCATATTACATATACATGTGGCATTACCTTATTTGTTGAGAGAATTATGGGATTGAGTTTTACCAAGTCAACTTGATGGAGGTTTGATTTGGATGAACTCAACAAGTGACTGTTGAGAATAGGATAAGTAATGCTCCTAGAAAAACTCACTTGTGGTTTTGACTTGGTTAACTAGGAGGCAGTTGTGGATATATATGAGTCCTTATATTGTGGGAAGTGGTTAAATGTATGAGTATATTTATATCCTCATACGGCTCAGGAAATTATCCATCGATCAAAAGCCTTTTGCAGGCTAAAGCCCTACTGCCTCCAGTTATATTTTATAAAGTTAAAACCTCCCTTTGTTCTTGCCGGCCAGTTTTTCTGTTGTTTCTTTTTCTTGCAAATCATACATATAGAATTGCTTGGAGATGGAAAAGTATTGAGATAAAGTGGAAGTTTCAAAGCCTTACATAAGCAAGAAACAGAGATGAGCAGAGCTTAACAATTTCTTTTCCATGACAATTTTACTAGTACAAAGCCAGTCGTGAACAGAGCTCTAGGAAAGAAGGGAGAAAAAGCGCCATTTTTTGTTCTTCTCTTTGCATGGTCTATCCAGATTCAAATCCGGTCTTGAAATACTTTTGAGCCTTGTTTTTTTGAAAATCTGTCTCCCACTAAAGTAAGAAGAAGGTGAAATTTCAAGAAGATGGAAAGCCTGATGGTTGAAAACCAGAAGCCTCCCCCAACTAAATTCAATAAATTCCAGAAATGCACATAAGGAAAGGTTTCGAAGTTTAAAACACAAAACACAAATTGCTAAACTGAAGATAAAATCAGCAACAAGTATGAACAGGTAAATCTGGTTCAAACATGGGCTTAGCACACTGGTTCGAAATCGGAAAAAACTTTCGACCACGGATTCACACTCCCCTCAACGAGACGAAGACGCTGGTGTCATTCCGCTGGGGAGAATTTGTCAGAAAAGTGTTCACGATTGGGTTACAGGTGGCGTGTGGTAGGAGAGTGAGATCCACTCTCGGAGTGGGCAACACGCACAGACAGAGGTAGAAGATGAGTGGAACGCGTGATGCAGTACGTCTCTTTCTCTTGAGATAAAGAAAGAGAAAGTAGGAAAGTGGGGGACATCACTCTTTGGGCCGTTTGTTTTTCCACGTGGGTGCCAAGTGGATGTTTGTGCATGATCCGTTCCTGATGGACGTACTCATAGCCGGATTTAAATGAATTAGCCTATCAGATTAGATTTCTAGTTCCGCCATTGAGCGTAGCAGCCGCTAAACTTGTTCGTGCAAAGCTGAATGGTGGACGAGTAAAAAAAAATCTTGGTTTGGTTGGTCTCAAATGACTTGTTTTCATCAATGAATTCCTTCACTCGTTGCCAAAAAGTAGTTTTTATTTTTATTTTTTTTTCCTGATCATTACCTTGCACTGGATCCATGCTAATATTGAGCCATGCATGTTGACACAAGCAATTAGTCCTCTTCTATGGTGAAATTGACACCACGTTGTTGTTTCTTAGAAATTGATCCTGTTGCAGTGGTGAATTAACTTTCTTGGGTAAAGACTTGAGCATTTGGACTAGAAAATTGTGATTCCACGACAAATTGTTCTTGTACATTCGATAGCATAAGATTAGTGAAGTGCCCATCATTGAGCGGATCCATCCCTACAATGCCACGCGGAAGTTCATGCGTGTACAAGTAATTGGTCTAAGTGATAAGCCCCAAATATTGTATTTATCCGGGCTTATCTCGCTCGTCTTGATCACACACACGTGCATTTTGTGCTTTTATTCGATTGATTTTGCGCGAGTTGTGTTTTTGATGAGTTTCAGAAAATCTGAGCTAAAAGGCATGTCCAAAGCTCCAAATAATCCCCGGTTATATCCGGAAGTACCCAAGGTCCCTCAACACCGTGGAGGACAATCAACGAAGCTTAAAAGTCGACTCAATGAGCTTTGAAAGGTTCAAGGAAGGCCCGGAACAAAGGAACAAGAAATCTAGAGCTATGTGACTCAAGGAAATCCGACACACTGATAGTAAAAGGCTCATATCTCTCAACATACAAAGGCCATGAAGATGAGACCAATTGGGTTTGAAAGTAGACTCATAGAGCTTTCCAACGGTTCAAGAAACGTGGCATTCCGAGTTCGGACGAAGCCGGGGCGTGCCCGCGAAGTCGGGTCAAAAATCTGGCCGAAGATTTGTATGGATACAGACCACTTTGTATCGATACAGACCCCTCTGTATTGATACAGATGAAGCCCAGCAAAAATGAAATTTGAGCAGAAGGATCTGTATCGATACAGATCCTTGTATCGATACAGATGAAGCCCAGCAAAAATGGTTACAGATCCTTTCTGTATCGATACCAAGTGGTCCTGCCAGCTATTTTGAGCAGCTTTATGACTTACTACTTATGGAAACTTTCACCTTTTTGGATATTTTAATTGCTTTTAGGATATTTTTGTGAGAGAGAAAGTATGTTTGTATATATCTCTCCCTCCCTCTTTCTCTCCCATCTCTCCTTCACTTTATACTTGAGCCTATTTTTAGTTAATTGCTCTCTTCTCTCTCCTCCATTGTTGTGGAGGACTTCAAGCTTTATTTCCTTCAAGAACACTAGTAAGTTTTTAGTTTCGTTTCATTTCTCGTTTATTAATAGTTCTTGTAATCGTTGGATCTTCATATAAATCTAGTTTATTTGCATTTTCGTCGGTTAAATCTTGTCTTCATTTTCTAGCTTTCTCTCTTAAAATCTCACTTAAATAGTTGTGTTTGGTTAATTACCTTAGGTTTAAAGTTGTTCCTACTACTTAGATCTTTCAAGAAATTAAGTTTATTTTCGCATTTGTCATGTTCTTTATTTTCTTCAAGTTTTTAGTCATGATTCTCGTAGTAATGATTGAGTAGTTTACATAGGCTTGGTCATGGGGTGATTAGCACCCCATGACTTTGGTTGATTCGCTCTCCTCGCCATGTGGTAAACATTTCTTGTTTAGTAAAGTTACGAGTTCATCTTTATGTACCAAAACCGGGGGTTGTTAACCTCATTGATCTCACGTAGGCAAGAGCTACGCTGCTTGCCACGTGGGATGCTTTGGGCGATGTCACCCTCGGGATTTGCCAATTTCTCAAAGAACCCTAAACTTTACCGAACACCCTTTCTAGTTCAAAGATGAGTTCAAAAGCCAAATCTTCCGAGCCGGTTATCGTAGAGGAGAATGAATCGACCCGAGTCATGGGCGTTGAAATCCCCTAGACTTAGCCTTAGTTTAATTTAGTCTTTTAATCAATTTCAAGTCGTTCTCGAAGTCGAGAGAATTTCACCCCAAATCACAAGTCAAAGTTTGATGCTTCAAGGCTAAAAACCATCACGCGCAAGATAAATTTCACGTTCGGTTCCTTCGGTCTCTGTGGATTCGATCCGGTCTTACCGGTAACTTGCTAACTCCGACACTCGCCCTACGTTTTGGGCTTGCAATTAAATAACAAAGTATGGAGCAAAGCACTAAGCTAATCACTTCGACCCTTATGCAAAACAATTGTTCTTACAATTATCTTGGACAAGTTTCCTTATAACAGCAACCACAACATAGCAGCAGCCTAGCAACGTGAACCACTATATAGCTAGAATCATCAACATTTACAGATTTACTTATGCAAGAAATAAATGTAAGCATACAAGTCCAACAAAAAACCAACATTGAGACCTTGTATAGAAAATCTCAACTGGTTCATGTTGAAAATCTGAAACTGACATAAGTTCCCTGGTAGCCATGAGTTTTCATAAAGGAATAAGCTGTTTAAGGGATGAGACTGCGCAATACATATGGTCGAAGCTATTACGTTGAACTGAAAAATGAAGATAGATGGAAAACAGTCATTGACCTTATGAGCATGGTGTGGACGGTCGGGGCCCACGCCTTGGTTTTTGTTGTGAAAAAGAGGGGGGAATTCAGGGAAGAAAAAGAAATTTTAGAGTCACCACCCGGGATTTAATTTTTGGAAAATGTTAGGTACCCGAGGAACCGTTTAGAAAAATAATATGACTCTTGTGCCGCTGAAAAAGGGTTTGATCTGCAAAAAAATAGAGATTTGGGTTCGGGAGCCAGGTTACCCGCGGGGAAGGTTTTGTTCAAAAAATGCACCCCGCGTGCCCGGAATTTTCCGGTCTCTACTAAATATTTGTGGGATTTTTCTGAAAATATTTTATTGAAAACTTTATTCATATAAACAATTTATATAAATGAAAGGAAAATGTGCATTTAAAGAGGCAGATAAAAATGATAAATCACACAATACACAAATTGACATAAAATAATAAAAGAGAGGGACGTAATAGCAGGAAATAAAAGCTAAAGGGGGAAAGTGTAATAAAACCTTTGTAAGTTTTTAAGAAAACAAAGCCTTAATCCGGAAAACAGAGCATTTTGAAAATCATTTGCCACTGATGCCGTACGGCATCCAAGATTACACCGCGCGGTGCCGTATCAATGCCGTACGGTGCCGATATTCTTTTATGTTTTCAAAAACAATTCTTTCGACAAACTGAAAATGGCTTTTGTTTTGTTGATGTAAAATCATTATTTTTCAACCAAAAATCCTTTGAATGGTTTTAGAATGTACCTCAATTACACGAATGTCACAAAACACATCAAATGTGTCTGTGGCATTGCTCCAGAGGAATGAACAACCTTTAGGTTATCCCATTTGTTGAAATTCGAACTTGTTGGATTTGGAGGAGGTATAGAACCTCTCCTAAACCCAGCAAAACTCCCCTCAAGAACAATAATGTTGATCAAAATGTTAATATACCTCTGAAATACCCCTCTGGATCGAACACTTGGGTTTATAACTTTCGGGTTTGGGTTTTGAATTTGGTTTCAGTGTGGTTTTGGAACGACGATGGTGGATTTGGGAAATTTTTGAAAGAGTGTGATGGAATTTTGGGAGAGTTTCTGGGCCTTCAAACCTTTTTTCTTTGGTCCCTCACCATTTGGATGGCCTTTGGTTTTTATAGAGATGAGTTCTGAACGAGCTTACAAGTTAAACAAGGTTCGTACGCCGAGAAGTCGAGCTACGGGTAGGTACTTGACGTGCTACGCCATCGCCCTGAGCTGCTGGGAGCAACCCGCTAATCCTGGGATGTGACATATGGTGTCGCACGGTGCTTGAAGTAAACCGCACGGGGCCGTACGGTTCAAGTGGTTTTGGGATTTTGGTCAGTTTGATTCAAGGGGCTGTTCCGAGGTATATTCCGTGTTCTTTTTCATCATTAGGGATGCACGAGTCATCAAAAATTGGGGTGTCTACAGTTGCCCCTCTTCGACGCGACTTAGTCACCATTGTGTTGGTGCAAGTTGCGTTGAAGATTAGGACATCCCAATTCGATTAACCTTGCGAGAAAAACAGTAATATAAGAAATTTGATCGAGCTCGGAGCTTCCTACGTACCTCGTGTCTGAGGATCAGACCAATCGTAGTTCGGCGGGGCCGTTGTGAAAGGATGACACCTCATTTTTCAATGAGAGAAAAACGAACGATGTTTGCAAAGTGAGGGAAAATATTTCGGAAGCTTAGAAAGTTGTTAAAAATAACTTGGGGGCTCTGAAAGCCGTTAAAAATAATTCAGGGGTTCGAAAACCGTTGAAAATGATTTCGGGGGCTCTGAAAGCCGTTAAAAATAATTTCGGGGTTTCGAAAACCGTTAAAAATGATTCGGGGAGTTCTGAAAATCGTTCAAAATAATTTGGGGGTTCTGAAAATCGTTAAAAATAATTTCGGGGGTTCGATAACCGTTAAAAATAACTCAGGGGCTCTAAAAACCGTTAAAAATAATTTGGGGGTTCGAAAGCCGTTAAAAATAATTCGGGGATTCTGAAACCGTTAAAAATAATTTCGGGGGTTTGAAAACCGTTAAAAATAATTCGGGGGCTTGAAAACCGTTAAAAATTTAAAATTTGTGAATAGCGTAGAGGACTTTGAAAATTGATTTGATAAATGCCAGAACCCCGTTTTGGGTAAAGTGATGGGCCTTAATGGAATATACACCGCACGGTTTAAAGAGCTATTCCGCACGGTGCCAGAGGAAATTTCGGCTTAACTTGATTCTGTAACTGCCATAACTTCCGGTTCTCATGTTTATTTGTTCGAAATTTCGTCGGTTACATACCATGGAGTAAACCGACTCCCTTTACCTCCAATTTCTTCTTTCTTTCTTCCAATTTCCGATCCAAATCTTCAAAGGTTAGTAGCAATGGCGAGCCCCGGTGATGATCAAGATTGACATTCCTCTTCCGGTGAAAGGTCACCGGCGTCAGTACACAGAGAAGAAAGGCGACCGTTGATTCGATCATGGGTGACCCAATTTCGTCGACGTCGAGAGACATTGGCTCAACCGGAGTAGGTCCAAGTGATATAGGGCACCGTGTGGTGGAGTTTGGGAGAGATGGATCCCGTACGGCGGAGCCAAGTGACCGTGATTCCCATAACGTTGATTCAAGCGGCGGGATGCCACACACGATGGCTTCTGGTGGCGGTTCAGTGAGTATAGGTGAAGGAGATGGTGCGGCCGACGGCGGTTCTGGTACTGTGACCGCGGGTGGTGTTCCGGTGAGTAGCTCTGTTGACGATCGGCCCACAGGAGGCGATAGTGCTGCCATGCAGGGTAGCGAGAGCGGTTTAGGACCCATGAAGGTAGACGTGCCGGACACGAGTGCACAGGTTTCTGAGGTAGAGATGGACATTGGGGGTGTGCATGTGATGGTTGAGCAGAGACCCGCGGGGGAGGGTGTAGACACTGGTTCTCTGGAGAGCTTAGTACCCAGCGACCTTTTAAGCGCTTCTTTGGTTGTCAAGGTGCCAGTAAGAGGTGATCGGACGTCAGTGGCTATCCCGGTGATCAGGAGGGACCAGGGGGAGGAGACGGTGGCAGTTGAGGAGGCACACACCGAGGTGGCCAGACCCACCATGACGGCTTCTCGGGTTTTCAGGGGTTTGGCTCAGTCACTGGGCACAGAGAGTGCTGGTGGTGGGGAGAGTTCAGACCGGCCGGTTGTCCCTACTGCAGTTGGTTCTTCCCGGACTCCAGGTTTCTCTTTGGCTAACACACTGGAGGGAGTGAGAGACGAGGACTTGGCGCGGATACTTCCGGAGGATCCGGCTTTTGCTGCAGTTTTGAGGGAGGAGAGAGTGCCTGAGCATGTTCAGGACGTGGTTCTAGAGGAGAGACAGGGAGGAGTTGAGGCTGCGGGAGAGCCGTTGTCCTTGGCGGCAGAGGTGGAGATAACTGAGAGCAGCAGGGCCCCGTTTACTCCAGAGGCTTACGTGCCATGGGTGCACTTCTTTATATCGCTGGGGTGTGATGTGTACTCGCCGGTGCACATGTTTCACTGTGAGAAGACCTTGCGGAGAAACCCAGAGACCCATATCTCGGCGCGTCCACTGGTATGTATTTCAGTTTCTGCATTTTTATCCCTGTACTTGCTTTTCATTTCTGTATTTGCATGCTTCCATTTTTGTTGCTTGAGAGACTTGTATTTGCTTTTTGAATCAACGACACACCTCCTTGCCCTTGTATCGAGGTTCGTCAGACTCCCTTGAGTGCTTTGAGAGTTTGCCGAGGGCAGTGAGAGAGATAGTTGAGGGTACGGGCTTCATGGAGTTTATTCGGCTTCTAGTGCCGACGCGGGCGGACCGCAAGCTGCTGAGGGCTTTGGTTGAGCGTTGGTGGGACACCACCAACACTTTTCACATGAGGTTTGCTGAGATGACAGTGACGCCATAGGACTTTTCGGCGATCACTGGTCTGAGAGTCGGCGAGGAGCCGATACCTTTTGACTCGGGGCTATACAGGGACAGAGCGGCCATCAGACACTTTCTGGGGAGAGAGGTTGGAGAGGGAGAGCCCATGGTGTGGTTTGATCACTTGCCGGCCATATGGGACCACGAGCCAGAGTCACCGACAAAGGCGGCTCAAATGGCTAGAGCTTACTTGCTGTACTTGTTTGGTGTGTCCCTGTTTCCGAACATTCGAAGTGGGGTTCACCTGGGTTGGCTACCGGCACTGGCAGACTTGAGTAGGGTGTCCAGCTTAGACTTTGGAGGTGCAGCACTGTGTACTCTCTACTGTTTCTTGGGTTCTGTTAGCCGCGGCGAGGGGACGAACCTCGGCGGCTTCTGGAGGGTGCTTGAGGTAAGACTTTACATGTTTCCTTTTGCTTTCCAGTACTTTGAGATATTGTCGTAGGGCAAGAATCTGGGATCCGTGCAGCGCCTCTAAACCTGCAAGACAGAGAGTGGTTAGAGCACCTTTGCCCTTCGTGGCAAAGGCCCTCCGATGCTTAAGTTAGTAAGAGGATACTAAGTAAGCAAAGAACAATGCGTATGAATAGGTTTCACAGCGTACCTCCCACCGTAGGCACAATG